>JAPYZO010001129.1:0-25139 GCA_030522905.1 Torymus flavipes | reverse complement strand
ATATATATATACATATAGCGGAGAAAGGAGGAAAACGAGAGCGTAGAGGCGGGGGTGTGTAAGTTATTACCTCTGTGAATTGGCAATTACCGTTATTGTCGCGCGCGACGCCGTAAATGCGGCCGTGTGAGAGACAACGAGCGAGGGACATAGAGGGAGAAGGTGAAAGAGAGGGTTACACACGTCGCAGTATTGCCAACCGGGAAATAGCCGCCTCCCCCCTCTCTCTCTCGTTCTCCTGGTCCTCCGTCCTCTACCGCGTATTGTAATGATGGCGCAATAGTTGAACCAGATTACACGGTTATGGCTCGGGATTAGCCATATCTGCGATTTCGTTCACCTCCTGTCCAATGTATAAATCTTGTCCTCTATCGTCGGAACAAAGAGTATACTTACGCCGAAAAACACTTTTTGACTCGTTGCTCCGCACTTTTTTCGTATATCTAGTGCGCGAAAAGAACCTTTCGCGAGGATAACCGCGTCGTCTATACCTATACATTTATATACACGTATCGATTTCAATTAATTTTTATTGAGCGACCCGCGGCAGCGCACCACCACGTCGCGATCGTAATTGATTAATTCCCTCGATAAGATAACATTCAATGGCATTCAATTTAAATGCTAAACGCGGTTAACTAGCAGTCGCCGGCCGCCGCGTTGCCCAACCGCGTGTATGTATTATAAATAAACGAATGAAGACATTGTAATGATTGGAACAAACGCGGAAGAGCAAAAACAACAATAATTGATTTTCCAACGGTACTACGAGAGAAAACGACCAATATCTCGAAACGCCGTCAAGATTTAGCTACCTCGACGCGCGCGCGCGCACGTGGATAAAATACAGTCCGACTGCTTTACGACCATTGTGTCTCTCTGGAGCGCTCGCCATCTCGAACTCGTAAAAACGTATATACGGTAGCTCCCCGTGTACATGGCTCTTCCGCGTGCGCGACGTCGCACCGTAAAAAGCTTAATAAATACGTCGCCTTCGTTTTCGTTCCGAAGCTCTTGTATGTGTAACATTCCTAGATTATGTACGGGTTGCGCAACGATTGTGATGTACTTACGCGCGGACAATAAATTACACTTCGTCGGTGATTTTCGGAGGATTTAGAAGCACGCTGGGGCTATTATCGTCGTTCCCGAGCTTGTAATTAGCTGATTGTTGGCCGTCAAAGTGCGTTTGTAAAAGTTCGCTTATATAGCTACTTCAATTTACGAGCTTCTATTGGATCGAAGTGAGAGAGCGCGAGGGGGGAGTAATTTCAGCTCCGTTTTAAAAGCTTCCTCCTCCTCCTCCTCCTCCTCACTTATCCATTATTCCGTGCGGCAACCCGCTCGCCAGTATTTACCTAGTCAATGAAAAAAAAAGAAGGATAGCGCGAGTGCCTCTTCTTCCTCCCCCCGCCGGTGTATTATGCAGTGTCAACGCTCGTCTCGCTCGCGTGAATCCATTTGCGCGTTTCCTCTTTCTCACACTTCCCTCGTTATATTTTTACTCGCGGTTTATTCTCGAATCCCATCGATGCGAGCCTTTTTATCGTTCTCTCTTTCCTCCCCCTTTTTCGTGTTATCTCCTTTTCTGTCCCCCTTCCTCTTTCTTATCACGCGTTCACCTTGGTCCTGTGTACGCTGCCTTTGCGGATCTATGTGCAGCAGGGTAAAGGCGCGCTTGCCGCCCATCAGTTTTAGTTTTAGAGCCTCGTAAAACACGTCGCTATTGCGCTCGAAAACTGTCGCCCATGATTCTTGGGCAGCGCGCGTTAGGGAAGCCGTTTAATTTGTGAACGCTTTGTTTTTCGCGCCCACCGCGCTCCCATTCGTCTCCTTTTTTTTATCGCCAGGATGTAAAACGGCTATTCTGTTAACCGAAATTGGGCCTATAAAACGTCGATAAAACCGTTTAATCTTGACCTTTCGTTCGATATTTAACCGTTGTTGCTTCTCGGTTGTTCTTCCTTTTTTCTGCGAGTTAATCAGAGGACGAAGCGAATTGCAATCCCGGGACGAGAGTCAAATGGTTTAGACGTAATTAGAGAGCTACTTTAATGAGAAGAAAGCGCGAGTGGAATCGAGTCGCGCGTGGCGAGGGACGATGAGAGCTGAAGGGGGAACAAAGAGATGCGCGATGTAGTCTCTATATACCTCGTCGTTCTCCTCCGCCACCCCCGCGTACAAATGGAAACAAAGCGAGGCTCAAAAGAAACGACGAGACTGAAAATCCATTCAGAGATAGAGCCTGCTGCCTCTTCTTTTTCCCTTCGACTTCAATTAAAGTTCCTTATAAATATAATTAGTGAGCAATTATTATTATTATTTTATTTTTCATTCCTCTTTGCGCGTGCTTCCGCGACTGGAACATGTAAAAAAAAGAAAGGGAGAAACAGACCTTCAATTTGCTATATTCAAAGTTACTTAATGAACGTTTTTAAAGTTTTAATGATATCATTTTCTCCGCACTTCGTCGGAGTACGAGTGTAATTGTGTTTAGAATTTGAATGAGATGAGAGGGAGAGCGCAAGGGGGAGCTGCAATTCGAGCGTAAATAACGATTCCAACTTTCGAGAGCTTTTCTTAATTAGCAGATGTGATTTGTAAATATTTGGCGAATAGAGTCTGTATTTTCGTGAAAATAATCCAATTCATTGTAACATTATAAATCGCGACATTATAAAGCACAGCTATGCTTCTTATATTCACAATGCGTTTTTTCCAAAACGTTTAATTCGAAGCATGTCCCACAACGTTCCAAACATACCGCTAATCGTCTAATTTTGTTAATTTTTTATTCTCGTTTTATTTTTCAGGCCAGTATCAGCGTACGCGCTCTTCTTCAGGGACACACAGGCGGCCATCAAGAGCCAGAACTCGAACGCGAGCTTCGGCGAAGTTTCGAAAATCGTCGCCTCGATGTGGGACGCCCTCGATACAGAGCATAAGGACGTAAGTACACATCACACACATACACACATATGCGCATTCTGGGTGGTTTCGAGAGGAGCTTAACGAAGGGCATTCACGAGGATTTTTTTCTCTCCCTCTCTCTCTCTCTTTCGCGAGGCGTTAAATACACAGGCAGAGCATTGTGCTGTCAGACCAAAGGCTCACGAGTCCTTTAATCTTTGATGAGCATACCGCGAAGAAAGAGGGGGTGAAGAGAGAGAGAGACAGGAGAAGGAGAATCGGCTGGTGAATGAGCCGTCCTATTGATGGCAATCAATCATTCATTGTGATTGTGAAAGGAAAAGAGCGCGGGATGAAAAGCGGACGTTTTTATGGATTTCCTTATTAAGTGCGGGGGGACAAGTCTGCACGAAAGAAAAGGGAAGATAAAGAAGACGAGGACAATGAGGTGTAGTGCGGCAATGTCTCGTGGCAATAGAAAAAAAAAACAAAGTTTGGGGCTTTCTAGCGATGTCCTTGGTTTTTCGAGTATACTCTATCAAGCGTCTATAGATAAATTGCGCTTTTATCATGGGTTTGCGAGCCTACGAGCCAAAAGTACCTTTTTTTACTTTTTTTCTTCAGTTCGTTCCTTATTACGCAGTTTATAAAAACTTGCGCTCATTGCGCAAGTCTTAAATCTACTTTTATACGGGCATAATTTTCAAAAGAGTTTAATGAGTGTAGGAAAGAGGATGAGGCAGCAAAATTTAATGTTTGATGATGTATAAGCAGCTAGCTCTCCCTCGGCGCAGATAATGAATCCATTAGTCAGCTTTATTTGAACCTCGAAGAAAAATGCATTCGTACGTTCTCATTCTCTCTTTCTCCCCTGTTCCCTTCAGACCGCAGCAACAGCAAATTATTTTATCGGCTGCACTCGTATATATAATATCGCGACTCGGCTCGTACACCTGATTAATAACGCCTGATATTGTCGGCCGTAAACGTTGGGCCCATTACTTCTCGCGTAAACCATTATATTCCAAACCTATCAGGCCTCCGGAAAATTTCGCTTTCGCTGGTTTTTGCTTTGCCCTGAAATTTCGTGCTAAACAAGTGCATAAATCACCGCAAAGTAACCTAACCGTTATACTCCGTGCGCGCGCGCGCATGTTCCTAGAGAGAAAACGCCCGAGCAGGGTCGTTCTTCATCTCGCCAAATTGTTCTTTACAACTTGTAAAATGGCAATAAGTTATCGCTAATACTGCCGGCTTGTCGGGCAAATGATTATTCGTCAACGTTATCCGCGTCGGAATGAGGATTTTATACCGTAACACGTATATGTACAGGAGGAGGGGAGGCTTTCAGACCCGTGGCAGAAACAAAATGAACTGCGCGCTTTTATGTGCATTCTATTGTCGTTGTAATTCACGTGTGACGTCGAGTGTAGTAAATGTGATTTTACATATACATTTATTACGCTGACGTATTAAGTTTCGAGTGACAGAATACCATTAAAATGTATGAAAATTCAATGGTCTCTCTCTCGCTCTATTCGCTGGTAAAATTGGCGCTTTCAGCTGTTTCTCCGTCTCTTCGTCGCGCTCCCTCTCTCCGCACTTTTGAATGAAGAGCGATGGAGATAGAGAGAGAGAGAGATAGTAATGTAACCCCTCATACCTGACATATATATATATTAAAAAAGTTATTAAAACTTTTGAATAGGGACTTGATTAAAAAACTTTAAAATAACGGTGAAATAAGCTGGTGTGCGCGCGTGAGACGCTGAAAAACTGGAGCGGACGAAGTTAGCGCTCGCATTAGCATTTTCGTCTCCATCTCTTACTCCCTCTCTCCTCTTCTCGTCTATAAGAGTCCAAACATCGCGACAAACGTCAACGTACCTATACTCTGACCCGCTTAGCGCTTTCTTATGTCGACGCCGCGCATACAATGACTCCTAGCAGCAGTTTCATTTTCGAACGAGCACTTTGCCCGGTATCAGCGTAATTAAAAACACTAAACATTTTTTACCCTATTATCCACGCGCGTGCGCGCTCGCAACTGCGGCGGCCGCCTTGTTTTCAATGCACTCGTTCAATCCCTTTTTTTCCAGATTATCTATTTAATTAAGTTTCATAACGTGGAAGGCCATTAAGCTGATTTTATCGGGGTGTATAACTTTTCGATTAAAGCCTTTCACATTTAAATCTTTAATTAAAACGGATTCCGCGCGTTTAGAGAGGGAGCATTATATTTTAAAATCTAATTAAATTTATTTGAAGAGAGGTAAAAATGTGTATTTTTTTTCTTTTTCCGCGTATTATACGGATATATATAGCGGTTATACTATATACACTGTGAGTTTGTCATAATTAATCAGCGAACATCCTCTCTGTATAACGGAATGAATTTCGCTTTAAAAGGAAATCTCCGGATAAAATGGCTGATAATAGATTTGTTTTATCTCCCGCGGGGAAGATCGAAGAAAATATTTAATTAAGTTTAATTCAACTGATATTCTCTATGAGATAATTCGAACAATTTTACTCTCTCTCTCTCTCTCGTGGAAACTCGTTTCGGGAAAATAAAATTAAACGAGTGGCGGTCGATATCAGTCGGGTATATTAAGATTGACAAGTAATTACACTTTATTCACCAATTATTATTAAAATATACGCACCCTTTATCTTGTAAATTTGCCCAAAAAAAATTTTAATCACGCTACTTGCAGTTTGCACATTTTACGAGCGAAGTAATGAATGTTTACATTGTGCAGCGCGCGTCTTCAATTAAACGCATTCAACGCCCGCGCTTCGAAGAGAGAGCCCATCACAAACTATATGTTAGATATAATTAAATCGAAACAGTCTTCACTGTATTCCGCTCTCTACAAACACGATGAAATATTCCATTATCGCTAAAATAAATAACAAGTGGCGCGCGCGCGCGCTCGTTCATTGTTCTCCAGTCCTATTTGCGTATATACTCTCGGAAAACAATTACTTATAATTACTTGGACATACGAAGAAGAAGAAAAAAAATATATTCGCTCACATCATGTGGCGCATCCGGTTATCGGTATTCGGCAGAGAGAGTGCGTTATTATGTAAATAGCGTCCGGGCGTTATCGCTACGCATCCCTCGTGTCTCTCACCCTCGCCGCGCCCCTACGCGCGGGCTCTGTCTCCCTGATAAGTCGGCATTATATTAACGCTATCGGTAATTAGATCCGAAGTGTAATATAGGCCCGGAGCAATAAACACTTTTTGCACTGATTAAGGTAGTATCTTAAAACGCGAATTACTAATCAATGGACAATCGTTACCCGCTGCCGATTGTCATTTTTCCCAACCATCATGTATACACAATATTATCTCCAGCGCTTTGCTAAATTACAATAAATTATCCTGACGCGTACTTCCGGAGCCTGAAGGTCGCCTCTAAATCATCCCGATAACGTACCTCGTAACCGTTTGAATTCCGTATACTTCTGCCTCCCACCTACTTCTATCGAACTCTTCATTTCTGCGTGTATACAGGCGCAATGTCTATGTAGCGTATCTTCAAAAAGCACACAATGCACATATTTTTCTTTCTTTATCGCGTGATATAGTGCCCGTTTAATTCAGCTTAGCTGGTGACACTGCTGCTGCGGGTCATGCATTTTGATCGTTACCTCTCGCGACGAAACTCAATGGGAAAGAGAGTAGGTTTAGTCTGCGTGACCCCGACCGCCCGCCTAATCAGATGAACCTTGCGCCCGCTGCGGTACACACACACACACGTGCGTCACTTAATATTTATTCATTCGACGTCGTTTAACAATGATTATAGATCCGCCCGGAAAACCTTGTGCCGCGATGATGATGATGTCCTCGCGCGTCCCTATTTCGTTATCCAAAAACAACCTACTGCTTCGGTCAATAATGTCACACCGAAAAAAGAAAAATAACTGCAAATAAAATTAAGCATACCCGTATATATATTTCAATCTCTTCCGAGACATCTGTGACTGCATGAGCAGTTACTGATCGACCAAGAATGCGTTCATAAAAATTTCCCAGTACTCGTGGCGTTTATGAGTGAGAGATGTTCCTCCCTCCCCTCCATCTGTTATGTCGCGTGGCCTCGGGAAATTTGGTGTAAAACATCGGCGCTATGACGGGAGAGACGGCGCTATCGTTTCTTTTTTACCTTGGTTTACACACACACTTGCAGACGATAAATCGTCCTGATAAGTGTCAGGGAGTTTTTACGGAGGTTCGCGGTAGCGACAGTGATATGTAACAGTGGTGTTCATTATACCCTCGCGAATTATACATTGTTTGTTCTTGTAACAATTAAAAGCTTTGTTAACGAGGGCTTTAGCTTTAATTATTCCAATGTCCGTTTTAATAATTGGAAGTTTAATTGCATGTATATCTTGTAACGACGTCTGGACTTCTTTAGCCACAGTGTGCACTTGTTACGAGAGTCTCTCTCCTCTTCCTTCGACTTCCAATTATGCATTGAAAAAATTACACGGACCATGCCGTTCGAAAAACCAAAGTCGTCGGATCACGTTGCAACGGAAAAATTGCGCAGCTCTGTGTGTGTGCGAAGCGGCGAAAAAATGAGAGAAGAGCGCGATGGCAAAAACTCGCTCTCACTCTCTCTATACTTCTTTCAGCCCCTCAGCAAAAAGTACTTTCCTACTTAAAAGGTTTCGCGAATACATCCAATTTCTAGTGATTATCCCTGTCTCTCTTTCCCTTCCATCCCCACCTCTCGACTCGCAATTAGCCTATTCATCGTAATTTCTGCGAGCAATTTATGATTATTTCTCAAGTAATAGCGGTACACGCGTGCATTTTTGTTTCCTCCTTCTCCCCCTCTCTCTTGCTCTCTTTTCTGTGCGCGTGTGCGTCGAGGCTCTCTCGTGTAATTAAAGTGCTATTTGCAATTCAAATCGTCGCGACTATATATACCTTCTGGTCTGGTGTCATTACTTAATCGATCGCTCCGCTCGCCGCCATTTGTTTCTTCACGCCGGTGAAGTTTTCGTCGTTCCCCTCCTGACTAAGCTCTACCAGGATGTGCGGGCACGCTTTGATAGTAAGTATATGCAAGCAATGAGGCGGATTAGTAATTTTGTTTATTTAAGCGTTCCATTGTGAAGCTAGAAAATCCACGTCAGGAAATTAATAGTTATTCGGAAATCGAAATAAAATTTATACCATAATATACAGAAACTACTATCGTGTACGTCTGAAAATCGTTTTATCCAAAACGTTTCTTTTTCTTTCTTTTCGAAACACCCCTGCAGCTGCATTAAAAATCTCGCTTTACTTTCCGAACGATTTCCGGGGCCACTCGAGTGGTTCGTTCTATTTCGATGCCACTGAAGAGGGGAGGGGAGAGTACATTACGCGTTCGATCGCGATAACTTTCGAGAAAGAAAAGAGAGAGGGAGGTAGAGAGTTTTATAATTTCATGAGCCCACTATACTATGAAGATGAGTTCAATCGAGGTTCTTTGTCTTTCCGAGAAGGAGAAAATTGCGACAAGTAGAATTTATTGTATGACGATTGTTGTAACAATTTTTTTTCTGCTCTGACAAAGTTGGCCGAAGGAGGGCGTCCGGTAATCTTAACTTTTCATCATAATGAAAATGTCACTCGAATAATGGAGTTAATTTGCGCTTTAATTAAAAGAGAAACGTTATATTAGAAATTGTTATTATTACGCTTTAATTAAATCTCATCGAGTTATTTTTATTGCAACTTTTACGTTCCCTATTATTACTGTCGTTGTTATAGCTCGCCTTTGAAATAATCACAACGTTCTTTTGCCAGATGCATTAATTAATTTTGTATTTTTCATTTTATATAGTAAAATAAATTGTAGATTCATTTAAAATATATAAAAACGTTTAATCATATAAATAATTTTTTCAAGTAATATTCTTACAAGACAAGGAAATACATTCATCGATTTTATATTTTAATTAAATTTGATGATCAAATACATAGTATAATTTTAATTCTCGCCACTCTTCTTTGGCCCTCGCCTCATTATTCTGCGCCTTCTTCGCTGACTAAACTAAACTCCACAGTCTTACGTCGTTCCCTTGACGACGGCGGCCATCTTTCCTCGCCACGTAGACTTTGAGGTCAACAATGCCACTCGAACTATAAATGTTAACAATAAAAGTTGTTGGCTCAATTCTCCTCTATAGAAACCGCTTACATAAGCGTAGAGAGGCGCGCGCGCGCACGTTGGCCGAATGAAATTGTTCGGTTGAAAGTATAATGGCCAATCGCGAGGTAAGAAGAAGCAGGGAAGAGGGGGAGGAGAAACGAACTTACAAACATGTTTGCGAGAGCAAGAGAAATAGAGAGAGAATGAAGGAGAATATAAATAAGGGAAAGGAAGATCGAATGCTCTGCTGAGCTCTCGCTTCCGGATATTTTTGTTTCTCCGCGTGTATTTCCACTCCACCTATAACGAGGAGAGAACCGGCGAGCCGAACGAGCATAATTATTTTATGAGAGATAAATAAATAAGGTCGAATTTGTTCTTTTGAAACTTTTGATTTAAAGCTCGCGCTCGAAGCACACACTTTTCTTTGAAGTGCATAACAGCGAGCCATCGATTAAACTTTGCACGCGCGCGCGTTGTTACGTTGAGCAAACAACCTTACAATTCAACTTTCCTCGACTATTTGGTTCGAGGATATAAAACGCGCTCTTTTCTAGCCACTAAATTCAATCGTCAGCCCTCTTCCCCCTTACAATGCCAGCATCACAATAGATCGTTATATACCATCATCGAAAAGAACGTTACGCGTCGCATGTTCCCCTTGCCTATACTTAAATCGAGCGAGAGTCTCTTTTCAGCTTACGCTTGCATCGTCCTCCCAAAAACAATAACAATCTGTCCCCCTGGTGCATTCGCGTTTACAATCGAGTGTTAAGTACGAGTCTACCTATGTTGAGAAACAAAGCCGGAGTGAGGCTTCTAGAATTCGCGATAAATCGGACGAACGAGATGGAAAAATTGCCGTTTTCCTATTTTGGAGAGCCGCGGTTTTGTACAGCGATGAGTTATATATGTGCAGTGTATTACGTACTTTTGCCACATTCGTGTATATCCGCATGCCAATTTTTAGGATTATATTATCGTTTAGATGAACATTTTCCTCGTATAATTGCGAATATGTTCTTATTAAATTTTCTACATAGAAAGTAAATTCATGATTCGAAGGGAGGGGGACTATATGATTTCCGCTAATATTTAATAGAGCACATAAATTTATAATGAATTATAATGAAATTTTCTCCGAAATGTGAAATTCTCCGACGTTTATTAAATTATATAAGCGAAGCGTGCGCGTGATTTTGCCAACGCCAACTTTATAATCAAATATACTTCACTCTCCAGTTAATGGTTTGACAATTAAATTCTATATATATATATTATTCGAAAATCAATAATCTCAAAGAAGCAATAGAATTTTATATTCCGCCCGACGGCAAACTACATTGACGCGCTTGAATTTTCCCGCCGTAGTTGCCACGAGCAGCAGAAATACGCACATATGAAATTCAAATTAACGTTTGATTAGTCGAATTGCTATGCTCTTCAAATTTCTAAGTACTCATATCCTTCGAGGTACGAACGCAGAGTGCAGCGGTATTAGCTTAGAATTCCGTCTAGTATGGCAATCACCAACGTAGAAACGTCAATTTGCCTTTTATCCCATTAGATTAGTTCGTGCGTTCTATTCTTACAAAAAAAACGACAAACTTAACGAGAATGTCTCTTATATTTTTCAGGTTTACAAGAAAAAGACCGAGGCCGCTAAGAAGGAATACTTGAAGGCACTGGCCGCCTACCGGGCCTCCCTCGTGCAGAAGGGCGGCGAGGAACAGCATCAGCAACACCAGCAAGCCGCTGCAGTCGCCCAGCAACAAGCCGCAGCCCAGCAAGCAGCTGCCCAGCAACAAGCCGCCGCTGCGGCAGCCGCAGCCGCCCAACAGCAGCAACAACAGCAGGCCCAACAACAGGCGGCAGCAGCCGCCGCTGCGGCCGCTCAGCAACAGCAGCAACAGCAGCAACAACAACAACAGCAACAGCAGCAAGTCCAGTATGCCCAGTATGCGCCTTACGGCGCTCCCAGCGGGGCACCCTATCATCCGGTCTACAGTCCCCAGCCCCCGTCGCCCCAGCAGCAGCAACAGCAGCAACAGCTGGCGCAGGCCATGGCCAAGAAGTCGCCTCACCACCTGTCGCCAAGCTCGCACATGCAGGCGAATCAGCACCAACAGGTTGGTACAGCGATGGCAGAAACGCCGGCAGGTTCTCCTGACATGGCCGCTTTTTTCTATTTTCCGTAGGATATTTTCAAACTCTTGTGTTGTGTCGTTGTTATCACACACTTATTGGTGGTTATGAGAAAAAAAAGAGACTGGTATATTGTGTAATGAAATAAAAGTTGATTAAATAAATTATGCTATGATTTATACCTCATTGATTTGGATCTAAATATATACATTGATGAGATGAGAACTGCTGATAAAAGCGCCTTCCGCGTATTAAATCTGGTTGGAATAATATTACGCTCGATGTAACGAACGTTTATGGCTTTGAAAACATCGGTTATGAAACTCGGTTTGAATAACTGTAGTTCCTCGAATGAATTGCAAAAGTTAAAATCACGGCAAAGTTGATACAAAGCCGAGTGCGCGCCCTCCTTCGCCGTTTTTAATAATGAATCTCCTGAAGTTTGAATTTAAAATTAAATACTTCTAGAAAAGTTTTTATTACGTGGCAGGCCTTTTTTATTGAAAATTCAAACGATGAAGGTATAAAGGCATGGAGCGCGCGCCCGATTGCATTAAAAAATCTCGAGCGTTCCCCGGAAATGAAAGAGTATACACATTTACCTTATATCGCGGTTTGCTAAATTAGCAGCGCAGCCGGCAACGCGTTATTCGCTCATTCGCCCGATAAAGCATCAAAGGATTAATGACAGTTATTAATATTTTCACTGTGTCCTTGAATGGGAACGAGAATAATGTGAATTTACCACGCGAGGCAATAAAGTTTTTGAATCTTAATTTTTGCATGAACAACGCCGCGCGCGTAGAATGCGTAAATTAGTACGCGAGAGCCAGTGCATAATTTACAGTAGTCATTTTACGGGATAATAGATGCCAATGGCGCGCGATGGTGTAGTAGCTCGCCGCGGATTGAATTGCTCGTGTAAATAGTAATTTGCCGAGAACTTCATCAAAGGAAAATGAAAATCACGAGGGCATTCGCCCGTTTAGATTTATGTTATAACGCTTCGAATGCATTTAGTTCGTTTAATTAGGAAGAAATATCCTTTTTGCCGAATTGACGAACGTCCATTTTCATTATTATACTAGAAAGGCCGGGTAAATATAAATTATTGACTTTTTTTGGGATAATTAAATCACGCGAAATCATCAATACTGAATTAATCGATTAATTTAATGAATACCTATGACTAGACTATTTTGAATTGATTGAAACTTGATTGAGTTCTCTAACGAAATCGGGCTTAATTTAATTTTCACTTGGTTTAATTAAATTTTCATGAAAACTGATGAATCTTTCGTTATTTAACTAGGTATCCAACGTTAATATTATTCACTAAAATGTCAAATTTGATAGACATGCTCATTATCGTTCGTTATTTGTTTTTCATTAAGTTTTTTCTTTTATCGAGAATAGCTCCAATACTCTTTTCTATATAAAGCGATAAAGATATGTTATACAGTTTTATCCTAAAATAAGCTTAAATAATTACGGATTATCGATTTTAAATAAATTAAAAAAAAACTATGCTCTTCGTATAAGGAAGATTTACATTCAAAGATATATAGCTACGTCATGCTCCCAAAATAAACTTCAATCGAGTTTTTCTATAAAGTCCTCTCACTAAATATGTAGACGGAATAGTCGAGTCACTTCCACGAAACGTTCACCATTTATTAAAATTCTATAGAGCATGATTATACGATGAAAACGCAAACTCATATAATTACAATTCGAACAACTTCGCTCGACATCCTCGAATAACATATCGAGTTTCTTATTGCAATATCCTTTTTCATGCCAAGCTCAGGACTTATTAAAATGCAAGATTTTCCATTCGTAGCTCTCGTTTCGCGATAAACCCGCCAAATAAATTACGCGGAAGCTGCGATGATTATGCGGGTATAATCTTGCACAGGAAAGTTTTGAAGATGCTAGACTTCAAAAATCCCCTTACATAATGCATATCTTCTACCGCCATCTCCCCCGAGGACCCAAGATGAATGCGCGTTTCAAAATATACTTTTCTTGAAAGAAAATTTCAAAGCGATCAGCGTGAAAAATTGATTCCCCTTTTACGCGTAATCCGAGCTTCTCCAAACACTTTTAACTGCATTTGCATCGTTTAAGATTTTTAAAACGTAAATATAATAGCAAATTCCCTGTATATTGTTACTGTTATGCGCGGCTGCAAAGTGCATCCTTACGGGAAACAAAGTTTACCCTGTAAACAGAGGAGTGCGCGCGCGCGATTCGCATCCTCGTTATACGAAACTCTCGAATGCAAATTCAAAGCCAACATTCTACTCTGTCTCTTTCTCTCCCTCTTCTTTCGATTTTCTTCGCCCTAAACCCGCGCCTCTATACCACCTATCGATCCACGCGCGTCGTATATACAGTTCTCTCATCTCTGTAAAATTCCACCTAAAACAAGCGTAGTTACATATAGAAAAAAAGGGAGCTAAGAGAAAGGCTAAAGTCAAACGTTTTGATATTTTTTCAGGCTCTGATGGGCAGCCCGATGGCACCGCCGCCTCATATGACGCAGCAGCACATGCAGCCGCAGGTCCCGCAGCAGCAGTACATGCAGCAGGTCAGTGAACTCACACACGCACGCTACACACACACATATACATTCTTTCGCGCGAGAGCGAGGTACAATGGCATCGCGCTCGACCTTAGCCGTGCAGCAACGCATTCGTGTCTCTGTCTTGGCGCTAAATCGCAATTTCTCACCTCATCCGTAACGCGCGACAATACTTGTCTTGTTGCTGTTGCGCGCTGCACGAAAAGGAGAGAAATGTGATGCACGTTTGATGATGGGAAAGGCGCTCTCGCGTCGTAATAATGCACAGGGAGTAGTATACGTTTACTCCTAGCTGATAAATATGAATGGAGCGCTCAGCGAGAGTCTTTGTGGCGTACGGGGATAATAGCCGCGTCTGGGTGTATATTATTTTCGAAACAACAGTGACACGGTATTTGGTCACATTCGTGTATAATATAGTTAAAAATAACATTCAATTACAATTCTCGCCGGAATTTGATAATAAAGACGCGTAACGATAATAAATAATACCATTAAACGGAAATAGTAGTAGTGCACAGGCGGGGAAGGAGGGGAAAAAATGAAGGACGAGAGCTTAAACGAGCGTTCTGCAAATTAACGTGAAGATTGGATCAAATTACGGGCTCTGCGAGAGACAGACGGTTATATGTGCTCTCGGCCTTTTGTATTATGCATTCGATCTTCGCTCATCTTCTCCTTCCTGCCTTTTTCAGAATAGCTCGGTTCGTTTTCCTTCCCTGGCTTATATATGCGCGGTAATGTCTATAGTCTCGAAAAAGCAATCTATTTTACTCTGATAGCCCACTCGCGTCTCGTGTTTGACCAACGCTCTTAATACGACGTCTCTTGTTTTTCGAAGGCCAAGGGTATTATGTACTTCCCGAAATGACATTTAATGACGCGCGCTTGTTTTACGGCTGTTCAAAACGTTTTTCAGTTTAACTCGTTATTCTTTGTTCTCTTGACGAAGGGATAAATAGTACGTTACCAAGTATATTGACAGTGGTGTTTTGTATCGTCGACAGAGCCGTGTTATTTTGTAATAAAGTTCGGTAAAAGACAATTTTACGTGCACTTGAGTACCTCACAATAATTTTTTAACATCGTAACTGTTATACTCATACGAATCCCGAATTCTTGAACAGGTACCACAGCAGCAAGTGTCTGTTCAACAGCAGCAGCAGCAGCAACAACAACAACAGCAGCAACAGCAGCAGCAGATCCTGCACATGAGTCCGCCACGAGTAGGTGGCGACTCGCTGTCGAGTCCACCGCCGATGAGCAACTCACAGGTGTCCGCCGCCTCGATGGTCCAGCAACAACAACAGCAGCAGCAGCCACAGCAGACCAACGCGTGCATTCGCCAGGGCTGCACGAATCCCGCCATCTCCAACACCGAGTGGGAGGACGAGTACTGCAGCAACGAGTGCGTGGTTAGCCACTGCAGGTTTGTGTGAGCATACGAATTTATTGCCTTTTTCTTTTGCCACTCTCTTCGTAGTTTCGGATGTTTAGCTCGAAATTACGTAGTTGCGAAGTGATGGTGATTTTTTATCAAAATTCGTTGCGTGCGGTAGCTTATTTAACTTGGGTATTCGTTGTTGCAGGGATGTTTTCCACACTTGGGTGCCAACAAAGCAGAACCCACAGCAGAACTTCTCGACGGTGAAGTAAGGATGGAGGCAGGAAAAAAAATCATCAGATACGAAAGAGAAACGAGGTCAAACAAAATCATAAGAAGAAAAAAATAATGAAAACTAACAATTACAAACAAATACGCATTGGACTTTCGACAATTCTCGAAGGAGGTCCGTCGTCGACTGAGATAACAAAATATATAAGTCTTATCTGGTATGTACATAGAAGAAGACGAGGAGGAATGGAGGAGATTGATTATTTGGGAACGCAATCAAAACTCGTGCCCTGGACTGAAACGACTTGTACGAGCGGCCTTCTTTTCTCGTCTCAGCTCATCTCGCTGGATTGGCGGAGAGCGAGAACCGTCGTGTCGTCCGCGGGTCCGATCGATGGCGCTGGACGGGACGGTCGACGAGAGAAGGAGGATGCAGAGGAACGAGGACGACGATGTTGAGAAAGAGAGAGAATAGCGAATGTATTAACCTTAGCCGTTAACATAATTTTTCCGTTAATATATTTTTTGTCTATTTATTACATCATATGATGAAAGGCACGAGAGAGCGAGTTGAACGTCGCTTCATTCAAAGAGTATGGAAGTGTATGGCGGCGAAGAGTATACAATCTCTGAGAGAGATAGAGAGAGGGAGGAGGGAAGTAAGAGAGAGTGGGAGAATATGAAGCGAGTGGAATGGAATAGAGTGAAATTTGTATATCGAAAATACAAAGAAGATAAAAAAGAAAAGCTTGTGAAGCGGCATGATGTGAGAGAGAAAGCTAGGGAGAACGAGAAATTGCATGTAAATACGAGAAAAGAGAGGCACACGCAAGTACGACTGCATAAGTCTTTGTAACTTTTTTGAAAGCGATAGGTAGAAAGGCAAAAAGAAATTGAGAAGATGGAAGAGAGAATCCCTAGCGATATTAACTTTATCGCGCGCTCTCGAACGAGTAGTTAGGTATACGCGAGCGGACAAAGCTAAACAAATAAAAGTAATAATGAATTCTCTAGATTTAGAGAGAAGAGGTGTGCGAGTCGATTGCTCGCCGAGCCGTAATGTACTAGAGCGATCGGGCTGTTTTACGTGTGGCGCAATTGAGAAAAACGCGCGCGCGTCTATGTATACGCTGAAAAATAAAACCGATTTAGTGACAGTCGAGCGGAGTCCATGAATATTTACACCAGCGTTCTTGAAGAAAATGCATCTATTTGCTCGACACGAAATAATTTTTATTGCATACCATATAAATGTTTACCGATATCGAGCAAATATGGGTTTACGAAGAACTGGCGCAAATATATATATTCTTCTCAGTGTACTACCGCGGCATTTACTGGCGGGAGCGAAAGAGAGAGAAAGAGAAAAAACAATGTATAACGATAATACGATGACGATTATTACGATGACGAGCGATGATCGATGATATATGTTCCTGACTGCTCTCGCCGCTCCCCACGGTGGCTCTAATCGGGGGCTATTATACATATACATACATAGATACATAAATATATTTATGCGAAGGAAAAAAAAATGAAAAAGGATCATCGTGTAAAATAAATGATGCTTCGGGCAGTCGCAACGACGCCCAAAATCACATACACACAAACACACATATATACACACGTTCCCGTGTCGCACTCTCTCACCCTCACCTCTCTCTCCCCCATTATTATGTCCCTCTCTCCCTCGTTTCCTCGCGATACCCTTCCTTGCGAACAAGTGTTTATCTTCGTGAGGTTGTGTTGTTGGTCATCACTATCTCTCTCTTTCGAAAAGCGATTATTTTTCTATATTAATAAGGGTATTACGATATTGTGCGTTTTTGCAAGCCGCGCGCATGCGATGATCTATTATGTATGCTCGACGTGCCGATTGAACGACTTCTTATTCTTTTATTTTGTTTTTTTTTTTTTTTTTTATTACTATTATATTATTAATATTATTATTAATATTATTATTTTTAATTTTATTGATCGACCTGATTTTTTGTTGCCAGTTCCTGAGTGCCAATGACTTTTCACTTTTGTTCGCGTTGACGATAATAACGCCTTTGATTTACTCTTGCATTGTAGTTGTTGAACTGTGCAAGCTGTTGTTTCTAATGCATAGAATGTTTGATTGAAATCTTTGAAATGGGATCAAATGTGTTTAAGTATATCGTTGATTACCATATTAAATATCTGTATATTTTTTAACTTTCAAAGGTAAATTTTTTTTTTGTTTTATGTAAATTCAGAATAATTTTATTATAAGAATGTAATAGTGATAGACTTATTGAAGATTTTATTGTGTCTTTAATATGGAAGTGATAGCGCTATGTTTCTTACAACTAAGTTAAAATTTATTAAGTGAACCAAATATTAAATAAGAATTCATCAAAACATTTCTTAATTTATAAGCACCGCGAAGTATGCAAATTGTTTGAGTGTAATTAGAAACAACTACTTTCACGCAGTGATTGCTTACTGGCACGCGAGCAAAGTTTTATCATTTATTGTCGAAATTCTAGAAAGAAAAAAAGAAAATGTATTCTCTTTGTTTTATTAAGTATTGACGCATGTTCTCGTCGATTAATGAACAGGTCGATTTCGGACTCTGAGACGATTTAATACAAAACAATGTTATCGGCGTCCCCTTTTGTATGTTTACTAGATTATTGTATCTACTTTTTGTTACTACGTTAAGAAAAACGAGTGAGACGGGCACACGAACGGTTGTACGCGCGACTTTCGCGAGCGAAGAATGCATTTATTATTTCACTTGCGCGTGCGTCCCGCAAGCATGCGTCGACGTTAAGAGTGTCTAACACTTTAATGGAAACACTTCGCCTCTGCAAGTTGTTCGCGCGTACAGCGAGTACGTAGGCCCCACCTTCTCTCGTGCGTTTCTTCTCTTGTCTTTTCTTTTTAATTATAATAAAAACAAGTTTTACATAGACTTACCACTCCTTTACCCCGCCCCCTTTTTTTCACATTCTTATTGTACATACATAAAAGAAATATTTGATAGGTATCTAGGTTTAAGACGTAAGGAAAACAAATTATAGTCGATACTGTATTATATACCGATGATGATTTGTGGTATATTAAGAAAAAGCACGAAATATAAATATTATTATTCTATGAAAAAGTATAAATATATTCTATCTCCGCGTGTGGAGTGCGTCAAGTTCGCTCGAGTGCCCTACTAAATACAGGCCGCTGGTTTCTTTTACGTGTTAAATTCAAAGAGAAAAAGAGATCCTCATAGTTTTTCGCAATCGAATCAAAATGTAACACGAATACAGCTTGTATTTTGATTTCATTGAAATTCTATTAGGTATTGTTTTCCACTTTAAAAAATTTGATCCTATCGTTAGGCAATCGAAGCGCGTTGGTTGATTTAGGAAAAAAAAAGATGACTCAATGCGAAACTCCAGCGAGCGAATTTCACTGAGCTCTCACGAAGCCTCCAATCGATAACTGCGACTGGCGAGCATAGTTATTATTGATTATTGATTATGGAGTACAGATTAAGAGAAAACGTTGGGCAAATAAATCGCCGCAAGAGGCGATGATTCTTAAGTACGAAGGAGACACTCGTACGTTTTCGCGATTGATGGAGGAGCGGACGAAAATCGCAAGCGAATCACAGACACATTTTTGAAGACGACGATGTGCTAACGATGAGATAATGCGAGAGATGACGCGTGTGATGCACGATGGGCGCGTTCGTCCGTTGACGAACCGAGGTCTACGATGAAAAGTAGGTATAATGAAGGAAACAAAAATTGTTCTTCATGACCGTGCGAAGCTCTGTATACCTTATGTAGACGCAAGTTGTTCTGTTTTTTGTTTCCCATGTACGCGTGCGTGTACCATATTTCGATGATGATTATGATGAATGCGATAGAGCAGCGGAGATATATACAATAAAACAATGCGTACACTCTCGAAGGATATACACATACAAAACAGACACGCTAATGGAAAAAAAAAGTAAATCTAGCAACTATCGAGCGTATTAGTAGCACTAGCACTACACATCAAAAGTTAACATATGATGGTGATTTGCAAAGATTTATGTTCGTTTCTATTGTTTTCTGTACAAAGACTTCATTATTAAACGATTTCAGTCCCAACATTGTTTGTGAGTTTTCATTTTCCTTATTGTTTCCTTGTAATTCTGCGTTTTCCTTCATTTAATAGTAAGTTTCGTTCTTGTACCGTATCAATATAAACAATTTTTTAAATTTAAACTTAAATAACTTTAATTTAGAAATAAATAATTTTTTCTATTCTAATATATATTTTTGTTGAATATTCATATTATGGAATGCTGAACATTTTAAACATAAAAATTGTGATGTAAAACGGATCTATGAAGTACTTAGTATTGATATTAAATTTTTTGTTGCATAATATCTCTAATAAATAATTTTTCATTTTTAATCGTCAATATGTTTCATTCATCACTAAAAATACCAGAGAATTTAATTTTGTAGTCATGAGGAACGAGTATTTTTGAACTTACTAAATGGTTGCAATACATTAAATGTGAAAAGATCTTATTTTTTTAAATATAGTAGAATTGTTTTATTTAGGTATAAATATCAATTTATCATTAGATCCGTTTTTCAGTTGCAACAATAATTTGATGTCTAAAAACTGCGATGCATTATAATATTCAATAGATAAGTGTTCTTATATTTAGAAATACAATTGTAATATCATATGCTATTTTATTTGATTAATCTTAAATAAATTAATCATGTAACTTGTTCATAAATTGTTTTTTTAATCATTTTCCATCTAAGTATCTTAACCGATTATTTTTATTGTTTAATTTTTTTTTAAATATCAATATGTAGGATTCATACACAAACTACAGATTAAGTGTAATGATACTTATCTAACAAAAATATAAATAAATTACATTTATATTAATTTTGACAGTTTCGGTAGTTTCTCAAGTTACCTCCATCATTATTAATTTAATTTATAAATTACAAATTTTACTTTCATGTAAAGCGGTTTATAAAATAAAAGTTTGTTCAACATATAAAAAAATTAGTGGCCCTGAAAAGGGCCGATTGGTGGCTCTAAGAAGAACCGATTGCTAGGGTGAAAAGAAGTATATTATTGGTATGTTATTTATTACCTATTCACTGTTATTATTATTATTACTGTTATCTTTATTACTATTATTATTACCGTTATTATTACCTATTACTGTTATTACCTATTTCGAGCTAGTGTATTTGGTCACAGCCTTAGTACCCTCGCTGACAGCGTGCTTAGCAAGCTCACCCGGTAACAGAAGCCTCACAGAAGTCTGGATCTCCCGTGCAGAGATGGTAGGTTTACGGTTGTAATGAGCAAGTCGCGAAGCCTCAGTGGCGATGCGTTCAAAGATGTCGTTGACGAAACTTTCTAAGATGATCATGGACTTCCTGGAGACTTTAGCGCCCGGGTGAACTTGCCCGAGCACCTTGTACAGATAAATTCCGTAGGACTGCGTCCTCTTCTTCTTGGACTTCTTCTTATGGGATCTTGCGAGGTTCTTTGCAGGCGACGGAGCGATGGCAGCAGGTGCCGCTTCAGCCTTGCTCTGGACGGCTTTCCCCTTCGAACTCGAAGAGGAGCCACCAGAACCAGAGCTATCACGACGAGCCATCACGATGTTCAAATCTGCTATACTGATATATAAGATATATAGATGTGTAAACTCTGTGACTTCCACAGAAAGAATAATTTTTTGCTAGACCTTCGTATCTATTTTATACCCTTTTCTGCGCGAGCGCTCGCGAAAACGCGAGCCATCGCGCTGGGGTAGGGAGAGGCTGAGGGGCGAGAGATTTGCCGCTTGCTCGTATCCGATACTGCAAAGCTTTTCGTATCGGTAAATTAACAAACACGTGTTACGATGGAGCAAATGATTTATCATCGACTATTCTTCAAAACTTTCTTAATAATCATTGTGTTAACATTAAAAAGTTAATAAACTGAAAAAAATCCGCGACGCACACATGTAAATCTAATCGCGCAACCAATCGTCGACGCCGCTGCTACAACGGTAGCCGCTCAAATCTGCTCCGCGCCAATCCCGCCTCGCGGCTGCGCTCTCGTTCGCCGTCCTACAAGCGAGCGCGAGTCTATAAAATAAACTTTTTTTTCGGTTTTTTCATCATTCGCTCTTGTGTATCTGAAGCGTGAACACTGTTAACAAATCTCTCTTATTCGATATTCAAGCATCATCATGTCAGGACGTGGCAAAGGGGTCGACAAGAAGAAGCAGAATACCCAATCGAAGAGGGCTGGACTCACCTTCCCGGTCAGCAGGATTGCTCGCTACCTTCGTAAGGGTCGCTATGCCAAACGCATTGGCAGTGGCGCTTCCGTCTACCTCGCTGCTGTCCTCGAGTATCTGACCGCCGAAGTCTTGGAATTGGGTGGCAACGCCGCGACTGACAACAAGAAAAAGAGAATTATCCCGAGGCATCTGCAGCTAGCCATTCGCAACGACGACGAGCTGAACAAGGTCCTTTCAGGGGTGACAATTGCTCAAGGCGGAGTGTTGCCGCACATACAAGCTGTTCTTCTTCCAAACAAGACGATGCCTACAACTAAAGTTAATGACGAAGTCTAAAAAAATCAGTCCTTTTTAAGACTAACCTTTTACAATCGGCCCTTTTCAGGGCCCTATATTTTTTAACAGAACAAATATTCATTTACATATTATTAATAGGTATTTATTTTAACTTAATGTGGTAAAAAATTCAGCATAGGTAATCGTATCAAGAACTGAATGGTCGAATGTTTCATTCCATGAATCTTAAATCCGTTACGTTCATATAATATAGATCAACAATCCCTTTCATGGAAATACGAGTTCCGACAAGTCCGATATCAGCCGCGCCGAGTCTGCGCCTGTCAAACGCGGCTTCGTTACGGCGCTCTGTCGCCTCCGCAAAATAACGTGCTTGGAAGCACTTATTTTTCGACAAACATAGTGAACGGATGTAGACCTCCACGGAAATCATGGAGTTTTCTAACCTTCGTATTATACGTGTTATTGTAATATTTTTTTAATCCGTTTACAGACGAGGTTAAGACGTAGGACTTCTAGATATAACTGTATTCGGATTTATTAGCAATTTCATGATCTATAAAGATACACGTGGAACATTATCATTATCAGCCTTTTTCAAGGCTATTTTTACTAATCCAATTTTTTTCAGCTTACCACAACGTAGGAACTCATTTGCTGTTATTAGGACAGTCATTTTATATAAACATATATATATATATATTTCATATTCATATACATTTTGTTTTCAGATTTATAACGTAGCATGTAATCGGCCCTTTTCAGGGCCCCAAAGTTATCAAACGCAGTAACTTGCTTACTCTGTATTATATATCTGTATCTCTTACCTATATGTAGAAAGTAAAGATTACTTAAGGGTGCCGAAGCATTTTAATAGTTTTATTAAATGTCAAAGAAAAGAAGAGATTATTTAACTCAAAAGGCTTGGTTGCACGTTCATGATTCCCAATGTGTGTTACAGAATAATTTTCTTTAACTTTTTTCATCTATTCTATTACATTGATTATTGATTTAAAAGAAATGTATAAAATATGTGCTCTTTTGTAAATTTACAGATCAAGGTGCCGTATAATTCAATATACACAATATAAATTTGTTTCTTTAATTTTGTTTTTATTACTTACATACTAAATATCATACTTCTTATTTAAGTTTTCTTAACTTCTTAACTAATTGGAATGAATTCCATTAATTGACAATTATACAAATTTTTATGAAGATACATTACAAGCTTCTCCAGTTGTAAATTAAAAAAAAAAAAAACAGAATATTTTTCTTTGTAATAGGTACTTAACAGAACATAATCTATTCTTATCAAAAAAGGAAATATTAATATTAAATTTTTAGATACGTTATAATTTAAAATTTTTTAAAGCTCTTTATGGTAATTTCGAATTAAAAAGTAGTTCTTCATCATAGTGTACATAAATTATGCTAAATGTTTGTGAAAAGTACAGAAAAAAATATGCATAAAGTTAAAAAAAAATACAAACATTTTTGCATATTTTGCGTATACTATGATGACAGTATAGCATGCAACTTCTGCGCAAAGAAATTGGGTGCATAAGTTTTTTGTTTTTTTACTCCTTATTCAGGCATAAGCCACAGGCTATGTCTTTAATTGTATAAGTTGAATGAAGTTGCATACAATATTTTTTAACACTTTACAGGCCAAAAATACCACATTAATTTCTCCTGCCCATCAATTTCTACGTGCTCTAGAATGGTTTTTTCTTTTCACTCCTAGGCTTATTCCATACAATACGCGTGCGAAGCACATAAATGAAACAGGGTGCAACATATTCCATTTATACATAAAAAATCAGTACTGTAATCCATATTAGGATGCACACTAATATGGATGTTTCTACATAAAAATTGAAGATTTTGCATCCTGTCTCGTTCATGTGCTTCGCACGCTTCGCTAATAGCGGCAATAAATTAGTTAAAAAAGAGGAACATGATAGTTTAAAGTTCCAGAGAATTCCCCAAATCATTCCAATATAATTTCGATGCAAACGGCTGTAGATGTTTAAAAAAATGTGTATGTGGGTAGCATTAAACCTGTTACTTGTCCATGTCACTTATTTATACACATTAGCTAGTTATATACAATGTACTTTCATTACGTTTATACTTACTAATATTTTTCATATTAGTAAGTAATCTCTTCTTATATTAAGAAAACCATTGAGCGAAAGCAACAGGTACTACTTAATTCTTAGCCGCAAGAATAAGTAGCCGTACACCTTATTGCACTTTGTCTAATTACTCGGATTGTTTCTCTCCGAGGTCCGCGCTCACTTGATAAATAAAACGGCTCTTGTGCGAAAACGCCATTCTCTCCCTATCACTCTGACCTGTTAGACGTAATTTCGAGATACGTACATCTTACCTTACTGAATATCGACGATGACCAACGCAGTAGCAGCAAGCAAGAAAGCAGCACCCGCAGCAGTGTCATCTAAGTCATCTTCCTCGAAGAAGACAACCGCGGCGAAGAAGACTATCGGCGACAAGAAAGCTCCTGCCGCCAAGATGTCTCATCCACCCATGGCGCAGATGGTGAACGAAGCGCTGGCTACCCTGAAGGACAGGAAGGGCTCGTCGCTACAGGCGATCAAAAAGTATATCGCCGCGACCTACATCCTCGACGCCGAAAAGCAAGCACCTTACATCAGAAAGTACTTGAAGAACGCCGTCGCTAACGAGACCATCGTGCAGACCAGGGGCACAGGCGCGTCAGGTTCTTTCAAGCTTGCCTCTAAACCCGCGGGTACAAAGAAGACGGTGAAGAAATCGCCTGCAGAAAAGCCAGCTGCTAAAAAGTCGCCTATGAAGAAGACAGTCAAGGTCAAGGAAGTAAAGCCTCCGTCAGATGAGTCGCCGTTGAAGGCGAAGAAAAGTGGAAAAGCATCGGCTGCGAAAACCAAGTCGCCGAAGCCGAAGAAGGTGGTGGCTAAGGCCACGAAACCGATGAAGTAAGAGAATGGTAGAAAAATGATGAAACAATCGGCCCTTTTCAGGGCCACAAACTTGTTTTAAACGTATGGTGCAAACTAATTTATACTTCAATTTTATAACCTTTTCGCCAATATATCGTTAAAAATTTAATTCAACGTAA
>JAPYZO010001128.1:0-53292 GCA_030522905.1 Torymus flavipes | reverse complement strand
ACGATTTTCGCTGAAACACAACAGAATAATTTTTATAATTAAACATAGTTATTTAAAAAATATGAATTCTATAGAAATCTTTATTTTAAAAATTTAATGATTTTTTTTTCATATAAGTCAAATAGATTCTGACACCAAAACCGTCCAACCCAAATACGACGTATTATCGCTCCATACACATCACAGATATCCTTCCATCAACCGAACTTATTTACTTACTCTTTCTCCTTCCCTTTCTCATTATTATTATCATCATCCCGCATATACATTTTTCCCCCATCGATCATATCATCCACACCCACATACATATCCACACGTATGTATTGTACATACGATCGCTCTCGATTAATCCCAAGCCGATCGCACGCGCTTGCTTTCGATTGCCCCGCTTCTCCGAGCCGTAATTTGTTTAAGTTCACGCCGAGCTTGTATTTGCCCGCGCGCCGTGACTATATCGCCGCGTTACATCGACGAGGAGTGACGAAACTCGCGTACGCGGACGTTGTTTAGAGAGGATATGACAAGATTGTGATGGCTGATATGTGGTGTGTGAGGTGTGTGAGGTTTGGGTCGAAATGTAGGATGCGGACAGGTGGAGGGAAATTACTAATTTTTTGTTTTGTAGAGAGGTTGTTTTTTAAAGTAGTGTTTTAGGATATACTAATAAAATTTTTATTTTTAATTGTTTATAAATCAAAAGTCGTGTTGTTCCGATTGGCCTGATTTTTTGTCTCCAAGTTATATATCTGAAACATAAAAGAAAAGGTCTAAATGTCTAATATAAGTGCAGAGTTAAAAATAAGAGACACAAAATTTTTGACAATAGCGGAATAAGTTGTATTTTTTGTGCAATTAAAATTTAACGGGGTAAAAGTAAGCAAAACTTGTTTAGTAATGGCGTAAAGTAAATGAAATTATAACACACATTACTTGCAAAAAGTATTATAAAAAAGTATTCAGTGCGAACATTTTATCATCATAAAAACCTTATAAAACATTTTTAACTTCACCACATTTAATCTTCAACGAAGGTTTCCCCCCACCTTCTCCATCCTCTTAACTCCCCAATTGAACTAATTCCAGGCCAGCCTCCCCCTCATCCACCTCATCAGCCCACGCGCATCCTCCGAATTCCCGAAACAACCCGTGAAATCTCTCTAACTGCCGAGGAAAATCCCCGGCGATTGGCCTTAACGAGCGCGAATATCCGCACGCGGCGCGCTCTCCTGAATGAAAGAAAATAAAAAGAGCAAGACCCGTATGCGCCAGCTGCTGCTGCTGCAACGTCAGCAGATATCGCGCGTAATAATGCGCGCGTGCGAAGCAATGACTTTCTAATAAATCGACGCGAGAGAGGAGTAATCGATTTTCCGACTGGCCACGGGAGAGAGATCGATGTTTGTTGTTAAGGAGTAAATTGAGGAGATGGAAAAAATGGGTAGCATATTGGTCGCTTTTTTTGGTTGTTGGGTTGGTTGTATTGTAAGAATGGGGGTTTATAATGTCCGAGGATTGATTGTCTTTGTAATTAAAATTTCTTTTTTCGTCTTGAGAATATTTTAATTTACAACATCGTAGGTACGTTGGTATTATGTATCGTCAAGTTACGTAGGTTTAGAGAACATCGTGAAATTTTGTTTCGTAAAATTTTTTTTATAACCGGAGGAAGTTCTTTTTGCATTTTCCTGTTCACTGATCCTCTTATCTTTGTCAAGATTACCGATTTTTCCCTTTTCTTTCACTTAAATAGAAAGTCAGCAGCGAACGCCGCTGCATATTTTTTACAATCGCAGCTGGATCTTTTAAAATTCACCGTTAGAAACAATGAGGTAATAAGTAATTGCATAAAACCAAATTAATCTTCACCCCGGATAACGGGATAATTATACCTTTGGATTTGAATAGCTTATCTATATATTAATTGACGAATTATACATCATTATTTATATACTTGACTTTGTCGAGATTATAGTTTTCAAAAGTATCATGAAGATCTAAAACTATACTCCACACCCACACAACCCCACCACTTACTTATCTCCACCTACACCTTTCGCAACACCATCCCGTGTAACCTCGACTCCACATAGAAAGTCTCCAGGCGCACGTTCGACTTTTTCCGCCGCATCCTCGCCAGGTTTTCCTTCCGTCGCGCGAAAGTAGGAAAGCGTCGCGCTATAAAGAAAAAAAGACGCCGCAATTCGCCACGGGCGACAATGCAGATTAACTTCGCGCAGAGGGATGGGCGGAGGGGGGGTGAAAGCGTGTCGAGGAAGTTTCACGGAGGAAGCGTCGCGGATGAGCGCCGGCAGCTAGTCCGGTGTGTTTTAATTATTGCAGTCACTCGATTTAATCGATGGATTTGGATTTGCGTATTGTGGCAGAGCGAGACTTTCTCAAAGAGGAGGAGGAGGAGTAGGTGGGGTTCAGGGTGGATGGGTACGGGGTCAGTAGTTCTGGTAGGAAAAGTGAAAATGAGCGGGTTTTTAGGACGTGTCTGTGATGTTTGTTAGATGAATAGACGTCTACTGGAGAAATAATTTTTTTTAACCAATTTATCAAATTGGTACATCCGCCAAATATATATTAAAATACGCAACCCAACATTTTATCCTAAGGAATAGAATTCTGCTTCCTTTATAAAATTCATTATTCAAAATTACTAGATTTTATACCTGAAATGTTCTAACCTATTGTTAATTATTATAAAATGTAGTAAAGCTGGTACAGTAGATATCTACTCAGACCTGCACACTCCTTTGAATATGTTTTATTTATTGGATGACTAACGCGTGCAATGAGACATCAGTTATTCTCGTACAACAGAAGTTAGATGAATAACGCGAGTTGATTAGCGTTAAGTTTGCAAACTCGCAACCATCACTTAAACACTTAATTTTCTCGGAAGGAAGATTCCAGTTACGAGCGTTCAAGTAATTACGGTCAAAGTCCAGTTTTAAATTGTTGCGAGATGTAACTTTGGATACAACGTTTCTCAAACGTGATTTAATCGCCCGAATGATCAGTTGTTTTTTCTTTCGAAGATCAGAAATTCCCCAACGTTTCTCGAAATATTACTATTTTTACTACTTTATTGAGAAGCAATGATTAATTCTTTGATTTTTTTCACTCTGTTAACAGGACATGGACCTTATAGAGGTACTGTGGAAGCAAGACGTGGACCTGGGCTTCTCACTGGTCGACCCGATCAAGAACGCCGCTACCTCGTCCAAGAAAGAGTCCGAGGATGACATCGAGAAGCTTAAAGCTTTGGAGGCCATCAATGGGTCCGATGACAAGGTAGGTTCAACGAGTTCTATGTTACACATCATCGTGTTGCGTAATTCCATATAAATGATTCCGATTCACGTCTGCAGTCTGGACAATGACAGTAGTGTAATTAATTGGTCTGGTCAATGAACTAATTTTTTATCGGACGATAAATTTGTTTCTGGATATTAATTTTTTTATTACTGTTATCTTTTCAATAAAATTGATAGAAATAGAATCTAATAGATAAAGATTGAAATCCCAGTGAAAATGATTATTCAAGATTATTTTAAATGTTCGTTGTTAAACACGATAAGCTTAAAATCACACGCAAAGGACTTGATTACAAATTAGTTCGTTGACTCTATCCATATTATGATCCAAAATACCTTACGTCTTACATACTGTCCAAAACAACCCCGGCTTATCTGGCTTCATTACCTCCATCATACCAACTTAAAAAGCCAAAACGACGAGAGATAACGGGCTCATTACAACTGCGGCGAGACTCGAGACAAGGATCTCCGATCCCCCCAAAAACAATACCGATTCATCATCGTCGCAGTCACAATACGAAATCGTCCCTGCGCCGATTCTTATCTCTCGACGAAGACCTCAAACGAGAGAAGGCCGCCATGGTAGTAGCGGGATTTTTCGATCGGTAATAATCGTGTATGTAACCTTGTATAAAGCTGTACCAGTTCTAGGTTTGCATCACTCATTGTTTTGGCAAAGCATGTTCGATGACGCTTATCTCCTAAATCGTACATGTCGTATGTGTCTTTTATTTTTGGAATCGATAATGGACGCGCGTGATGTAACTCTCGGCTCGATGAAATCTGGATTTTTTTTTTGGTTGTGTACTTGATCGAGGCATGGCTCAGATATCGTGTGATTAGATGCAGATGATCGGTTAGATAGATCAAAGTTCGCACTAGTCAGGGTTTTGAGAAAGCCTTCGGTTCTCACTCGAGAAGCATTTCCTGGAGCCACTTGATTGTCAATTAACGGTTTCTGATTGGAGAATAATCAATCGATCAAAGTGGATTTGTCATGATTTTGGGAAAAATTAGTCACTTGATAGTTCAGGCTATTCGTTACGTCAAAACCAATTTCTTTAATTCATTTTAAATACACCTCTGTGCAAATAAACTCGAAATATTCAATGTTCATCATCCGGCAGATTTTATTAAAACCGCAAGAACCGAATCTTATTATATCATAATCACGAGCGAGACGATGCATGACGTGACACTTCACAAAAGTTCGGTACACTCCTCCGTTATGAAAATCCACGACCAAATTTGCATCTTTCTGTCTCTCTCTCTCTCTCCCTCTCTCGTCAAATCAATCTAAATTTTACAATCCAACATATCTCTACCTCCATTCCCGCCTTCGTCTTCGCCGACAAAAAAGAAAACTCAAAACCACATCTCCAGACGCGAGCCGCGTTCCGAGGGTCATCTCTCTCTCTCTCGCTCTCCCTCTTTCTCTCTTGCTCCTCACGCGCGCATTCCTCCCATCCTCTCATCCTCCGCCGCCGCCGCCGTCGAGGATGACGTTGCAGGGACGTCCTGGGCGGGTCGGCCATCAGCTTTTTTCTCTCTCGCTCTCTCTGACTCTCCCCTACGTCTGGTGGCCTTCGGTAGTTCGATGTCTATCTCCGTCGGCGTCTCATTGTTCCGCGCCTTTGTGCGCGGAGATTCCCGAGATGCGCGATACGTATAATCGATATACGTGACATGGATCGCGAACAAAAGAGAGAGAAGAGAGAGAGAGAGAGAGCAGAGAAGACTTCGTGCTCTTTGATTTTCGTCGGGGATGCGATTCTTGGATTGCAACGGGGGGTTGCCGCGAGGATATTCCGTGAGCCGGGATTCGATTGTAGGGAAGTAGATGGACAATGATGTTGGATTCGGTGATTATTGATTAGGTTGGATGGTGGTGATGACGCATGTGTGCAAGGGGATGCAAATGTATATGTTTGACTTGAGGTTCTAGCCAAAGTTCGCTATACATTCTGTTATACCTAGGTCTTTGTTGTATTATTTACAACACTGATTATGTTAACATGCTAGAAAATTAATTTACCATTAAATTTAATTTTAGAATATCACATTTGAGATGATGTCTAACTCTTGTAATTAAAAACAACTTCACTTTATTCGACGAAGGTTGCTCTCTCTCTCTTTCTCTCTTGCCTTCTCCCAACTCAAACTGCGTCACACGAAACCCTCGATACTGGGTCACGCACGCGACGTTCGTCCCATCCCCCTAAAAATGGCGCATCCTTCTCACTCTCTGTCTCTCTCCACCTTGAGGGAAATGATAGATGTTGCACGCTCCCATTGGCCCGCGAAGGGGAGGCGAATAAAGAACACCGAGGGAGCAAGCGAGGCATTAATGGCCCTGGAAATTGAAAATGGAAACGAGGCGGCTGCCTGTCCGTCTGTCTTCTCTCCCCGCTCGCGCGCGAGATTGTTTCGCCGTGAAATATGGCGCCGCCTGTTTATCTTTCCCGTCTCGAGTTCGCAGTTCATTTGGCGCCCAGCGAGTAGTGGAGCTGCGTGGAGTGTGCGTGCGGAGGGTTGCTTCCTTGCTTGCTCTCTCTGTGTGATAGATGGCTGTAGTCGTCGAGTCGTGCCAGGCTGAAAAAATCGCACCACTGCTCGCGAGGTTTTAATGGATAACGGTGTTGTAGTGTTTGTTTTTCATATTTTTTTACGAGAAAATATATGTTTACAGGGATTGTTTGTCCAATGTTACTAACAATGAATATCACCAATAATGATAAAGTTATCCTCTGAGTTCGCTTCGATCAGTGTTTAGCTATTCTCGTTTACAAGTATTCTAATAGCTTCAACTTTAATTTAATAAAAACACTCTACAATGTCTTTTCACAAACAACACCTACCGCATACATTCATTAACCTGATTAAACAATGTGCCATACTTCATAATTTATTTCCTCGAAAGCATACAATTAACTAATTAAAATTCCCTCCACAACACACTTTATTCCGCTTCCTTTATACATCTTCGACAACACGATTCTCCACGTCCGCATCACACACACAGAGCCCAAAACCCGAGCGTACAAATTCAACGCTCGATCGATCCTCGACGCTCCAAACAATCTTTCTCTCTCTCTTTCTTTCTCCACCTTCTCTCCACCCCCACTTTCGTAATCGAGGGAAGCCTCGTTTTTCGTATTCATGTATCTAAAAGCCCTCCCCCTCGCATACATACATAGATACAACACGCATACACATTCGACGATACATCATGCAACGGGCTCGATATAAAGGGCTCTCGCGAAGGAGGAGGCGAAGGTAGAGGGGGGAATAACGCGGCCCTGATAGCCCCGCGCTCGCGCGGTGTGATTAATGATCGCGGGCACAATGCTGTTTTCATTAAACTCATTTCAACGTGCGGCCCAGCGGTTCGCGTGTGTCTACGCCCTTGGGATGTGGGCGCATGCATATGTAGCGATGGGTGACGTGTGTGTAGATGTATATGTAAGCAACGCAGTGTCGAGTGGCGCAGCAATGCGGAGGGAAACATTAATCGAAGAGAAAGAGAGAAAGTTTCTGCGGCCGCCCCGCGGGATGATTGGTTTTTGTACGCTGTGAGGTGTGATGGGTTAGTCGCGGTGGAGCGTTGAGGTATGGGGGAAGATATGAGGTGGAATAATATAAGGAACATGTGAAATTTCGGTAGTTGGAGTTATGCTTTTGTAAAATATGGATTCGTCTTTTCTTCGAGCTAAAATAAAAACCATCCACGTAAAAGTATTCTTAGACAAGATGGTACCCATTTCACTAAAAATCGTCGCCACTTAACTATAAATCGACCACTAAAGCACCTCGCCCAACCTCTAATTACAATCTCGACTTGCTTCATCCTGAAACGAAAAAAAAACACCCATCTCCTTCGTTGCTATCAATCCTCCATCTTCTCCGCGTTCATCGTCATCCCTCGTCTTGTACCGACGTCGTCTCCTCTCTGTGGTCGAGAGCTTGAAGAAGGATGGCTTTGATTATGACGTCTCTATGATGCCGCGGCCTTGGATGCAGCCGCGGCTTCTTCTCACGAGCTATTGTTGCTGCTGCTCATGCACGGGGCGAACTTTGCCACGTGCGAAATTTATCGATTACTGGCGGCTGTTTTTTCGTCGGATAAACTCGAAAGTTTCCTTGGGTGGTTCTGCTAAGGAGAACTCATCAAAGTGACAAAAGTATCTAAGAAGTATTTTAACAATTAAATTTGTGAATTGACAATTTTTTTATGGTTTTTCATTGTCCATTCAATTATATTTTTATCTTGGTTCATGGAACATGAAAATTATCATGGATTGACTAGTCATTCTTAAATCTATTAACATATTCACAAAGCGCCAATTTAACAATTTTTACAAGCCAGAATCACTTTAATAATTGCACGCTCAGCAAAACTTGCTTTGTAAATTCATCGCGCGCTTCCATCCTGACAATTAAATCATCACGATTTTGAATACGAAGAAATCGTTATTATTTTTCACTGCCAATCCAAATCCCTCTAACGATCACACATATACTCGACTTACGATTGATCATCAGTCCGGTAACATAACCCACTTCCAATCTCTCTAACTTCATATCTCCGTTCCGACAAAAACGCTAAACAAACCCCATTCTGATTAAGTCGTTTCTACCATCCCCACCACCACTATCGTCCACTAAAACCACATTCACACGTCTTTAAAAAATCAGCCGAGACGATGATCGATACAGCCGAAGTGACTCGCTGCGGCCTCCATTTTGTTTATCCTAGAGGAGCCGCGAGCTTTCGTGTATGTCTGTTTGACTTTCGGTCTCGGGGAACGCACATAAGAAAGAGCCCCTCTCTCGTGACAACAATGGAGTCGTTACGTCGACAGCATCCTTTCATTCCTAATTTACCTCGTCATTTCTTCTTCCCCCGTTCTCCTTGCGGAGCAGAGACGAGCGCATGTGCGCGGGCAGGTGAGAGAAGCTAATCCTTTTTCCGGTGCCTCTAATTGGGTCTGCGCACGAGTGAGCGAGGTTTTGTACATTTGGTGCGATGTATCAAGGTGTGCAGTTGAGTGCGCAGCTGTTGCGCGCATATGCGTGCATCGCTGTCGTGGATAATGAAAATGGCTCAGGAAAAGTCGGACACGGGGTGGCTGACTTTTGTTGACTCGAATAAGCAGTTTGATAGAGATATTTTCGTGTCTACCTAGAAAAATTGATTGTAAGCATTATTAATTGCTAAAATTCTTCCTTTGTTTGATTTGTATAACTTTCAACTGATTTTGTATGACCATATTGTGCGTCAGTTACAATTTTGTCCTTCATTCAATCTTCAAAATGGGACTAATAATTTTCTCAGCTAAAATTCCTATGATCTCAAAATCCAAGTGTATTATTAACGTTATTTATTTTAAATAAAATTCTTTGGAATGTTTGTGGGTGACTTCAACTGCTCTATCATCCCATCTTTTCTTCTATTTTTTCGAATTCCAAATCACAACAGACACACTCACACCTACGAAAAAGTCGACGCAGACGTTATACGACCTACAAAAATAAGCCATCCCCTTACCGACTCATTCGAAACGTTCTCACATATTATATATACCTCGCTCACCCGCAGACCTCGAATTTAGACATCACCGGGATCTGTCGGCGGATGAAAAATGTGAAAATTACCGGGGCGGCCTTACATACACACAATACAAACGTAAAAGTCAACGTGTCGTCGAATGGCCGTCGAGGATTTTTCAAATAAGAGGGAAGGGGAGGCGACAATGCAAGTGGCTCGTCATCGCGCGAAAATTTTCGTGACTTCCTTTTTTCTCTCTCACTCGTCGTTGTCGACGTCTCGACTCCCTGTTATTATCCCCTGATGCGCGCCTAGATTTCCTAGCGCGTTCTTCTCTCCCTCCTCCCTTGCGTCATTGTCCGTTGTCGGCGCTGCCTCTGAAAGGTCAACGATTCTTTTTTTGTTTCTTGACTGACAATGTCGTCATTGTTGGTGGTAATCGTTGCGCTTTCGGGGCTGTTGTCGAGGATAATTTTGTGAGCAAATTTTGTTTTTGAATTTCAGAAGGAAATCAAGGAAGAGCCGGAGAAAGAGGAAGACCCCTGGGCTGGACTTTCGTACACCATTGATTTGGAAACTGGTAAGATTTTCTTATATTTCTAGATGAATATTGGCACATTTTTTACCTTGCAATTCTCTACATTTATTGCTTCTAAATAATAGAACGGTAACTCCTTTACATTGTTCTATAATAAATAAAATAAAACATTTGCAGAAAGGTAAAAAATGTGTTGTAACTTTTGAACACCAAGTGAACTAACGTTAAAGTAAGAGAAATAAAATATTCTCTCTTCGTATTAATTCCTTAAGAAAAAAAGGCGAAACTTTTTTTCATACACGTTTAAAAACGATTTTATCATTGACACTTTATACATCTACAAAAGAAAGATTTCTCATTCACCTGCAAAAATAAATCCTATTATAAATATCCACCAACGATCAATACAAACATGAAAAAAAGGCGTCCAGGTAAGTACTTAACACTTCACCCACCGACAAACTGTCAACGCGCCGAGACCACACACCGTCATCGACATTCCTCGTCATCGACAAGATACGTATATAATAAGCATTGCGCAAGCCCCGCTTACATACACCGTCGCTCCGAGAAATTGATATTCCTCCTGCAGGCCGCCGCCACGAGCAACAACGCAACAACAATGTAAAATCGGTATTCCGAGGAGCGCCTGCCTTCGAAGCTCGTACAAAGCGTACCAGCCGTTTCGTCAGACCGAGCGCGGAGCAGGGGCGGCGCACATTGGCTGTCTGTCTATGTGTGTTTGCGTGTAATGTATATATGAATAATTTCTCTCTGCTGAAGGGAACGTGGCGCACAATGGCGCTGCCTCGCAGGGAAAAGGATTGTTTGGTGAATTAGAAATTTCGGTGTAATTGATGATCGCGGGAGGACGTGAATGGGTTGTTCGAAGGAGATATATTGTAAATTGAAATTAATTTGGATTTGAAGTGTGGCCTGTATATTTGATGTGATGGTGATGTTTGAGATGTGTTTATTTATAATAAAAAATTGGTTGAAGTTTGTATGAGCCAGATAAAGAAAAAGAACATTATATTTATTACTGCAATTACCGTTTAAAGCTAGCAGTGTTAAAATATTACTATGAAATTGCTACAGAGGAACAGAATATTAATATTATAAAAAGAATTATTGCGGATCATTGATGTAGAGGAAAAAAACCTTCGATAGACAAACTCCGACTAAAATAATTATTTCCATCTATAAAATGTTGATAAAAGTTATCAAAACCATCCAAATCAAACAAACTCAACGATCAACGTAACAATACCAAAAGAATCGCCCCCAAAAAATATTGGCGCCCAACCTCAACCAACACCCAATTTCCCTCGGCCTCTAATCCCTCTTCCCCAAAACTCGACTCCTCGAACCACTCGCGCCCATATATACTTACGAAAAAAAAAGAACAGAAGAAATAACAGAGAGAAAGAGAGAGAGCGAGAGAGAGAGAGAGAGAGAGAGAGAGAACTATCGAACTGGCACAGCCGGCAGTACAGAGCCAATAAGCGTCGCACACACACGCTTGCCGCGTGGGGAGTGGCGGGCACGCTCGCGTCGAGGAACGCCCTCTCTCTCTCCCCTCCACTTTGTCGACCCTTCGCTCGCTCGCTCACGCTTAATTACTTCGGTTCACAAAGAGAGCTACGGGCGCGCGCGTGTAGCGTTCGATTCCGAGAGGAGGAATTTTTTTTCGGGAAGAGAGAGTAATTTGGAGCGTTATTATTGGTCGCGGGTCGAGGTTAATTGGGTTGGCGGGCGATGGGGTTACGTGGATTACGATGGCGAGATGATGCTTTGAAGTCGTTTTCAGGGTTCTATATAGTGATGGATTTTAGTCGGGAAGTCGAAAGTGTCTTTGACAATGGAATGTTATAATGTTGTTATTTGTTTTAATAAATTTTTATATCGCGAAATTAATACAATAAGATTTTAAATGATGGAATTACTGTCCATTTTTTATCGTCTTGAAGACGCTATTAAGACGCTGTTAATTTATTAATTCTTCCCATCAACGATTTCATCAGCTAATTCTGACTTCAATGCTTATATGATTGATGTCCGCTAATAAATATTAAATTTATTTCAACGGATAGATTGCTCTGATTATTGATGATACCTCACCGCAATAATCATACACCAAGCGTTCGGAAAAAATGCGATTATATAACCATAAACAAAACCATTTCAAATCCACGTCCCGCACAAAAAAGCCATCAGCGGCCTTCCACCCTCGGTGCAAATTACGCTATTAAAATTCTTCGTAACTCATCGAGCGATAATCAGCCGCGCGCACGCTCGGTGAAATAATAAATATTCGCGTTATCGAAGCCGTCATCTACAAGCGCGGCTCGCGTCCAATGAGGAACAGGAAACGCCGAGCGCGCGCGCGCTTTTCCTTTTTCGCGCGCTAATTTATTCGCGGCGGCTGTGGCGGCGGCGCGCTTTTCATTTTCGCCGCGTGTAATCCGTCATGGCTCGTCAAGCAGGTGCTCCGCGTTCTCGCCGTCGAGCTCCGGTTTTTCTTTTTCTCCTTGCCTTGCTTATGAACAGTATAGGGCGCGGAGATCAAGATCGGCACGAAGCCGAGAGGTGATTTTCGCGAGGAAGTGGAGTTGACGCCCTCGGCTGCGGTGTGACTTTTTAGGATTGCGTAGATGGTGGCGTGATTTATGCGGGGTGGGAGGGTGACTGTGGAGGTTAACGTAAGTATAGCAAGGATTCTGCCGGGTTGTTTTTTTAGAGAAATATAATTTTGTTGAGGTTATGTGAATAAACGTCTTCTTTGGAGAATAATAAGCCATTTTGTAGCGTTTTTGATTAAGATCATCAGTGTCTTAATAAATTAAAGTTCAAGGAAATCAAAGATACAATAAAAATTACACTAGTTTTCTAGGGAATACTTTCCGTCAACCTTCTTCCAATTTCTCTCTAAAAATTAAGCTTCCAAAAGCCAGACGATCTCTGGCGATACTGGAGTGTGTCAGTAGTGTGTATGTACGGGCGCAGGCGCGCATTGTCGGCTGCTGCGACAGTGAAACAAAAATGCCGCAGCATGAGTTCAGCTGATTTTTCGTCTGAGTCAGCGGAATCGTGTCGGCTAGTCTATAGGGCAAAAAGTGTTGCGCTCGCGAGCTACGTGGACGCGGACGTTTGATAATTGAAATTACCGTGCAATTAGAATTTTTACACTTTTTCAGCCCGACTTTGTCGACTCTATACAAAACGAATAAAAAGTGGTTAATTTGTTATACGTTGAATATACATGTATGCAGGAATGATATTATTATACGACACTTTTATTAAAAAATATTTTATATTGTTGTATATTATAAGAGTTAATTTTAGTTTTTAGTTACGGAAAGAATGAATATATAGTCTTTCGCTCTATACGTCTATCACAGTGATTAATAGAACCGGTGGGGAAAATACGTAGAATGCAGATAAGAAAGCCATTAAACATTGTGCTCTGGATTATTGCTCTCTAATTAGCGGTGCGACTTTTACGTTCATTGTTTTAAAATTGAATTTCGTATCGCGTAATCGGAGAAAGCCACGCGTCTACTTTTTGCACTTCAATTAAAATAGTGTTACAATAAATAATAAATCTGCGGAATTACCAACTTTTCTTTCTAAACGTTAAAAATATATTTCAAGCGACGAAAAAACCATCCAAACCACATAAACAATCCAATCGATCCAACCAACCCGACGCCTTTCTCCATCTATCATTTCCCACACTCCACCCTCGCCTTCCGAAAAAAGCTCGGAAAATTACAGCTTCTCCCTCCCCCGTAACCGAAAAAAACTCCAGCGAAAATTCCAGAGCACGACGTGTACAAATTGAAAAAAAAACTCTCCCTCCCTTCCTCTCTCGTGAGAGAGAGAATCGAATCGATCGAACCCAACGCGGCGATTGGCCGCCACCGCGATGGTCCATTAATCAAACGGCGGCAGAGCGGCGGCGTATAGCCTCGCTCTCCTTTCTTATGATAAGCCCGCGAGTCTCCGGGCACGCTCGTGTATGAGTGGAGTACGATTTAATTTGTTTCGTGGGATGCGCATGCGCGTGGGGTAGTTTTACTTCGAGTAGTTTTTGATCTTTCGAGTAGAGAATGTGTGTGTATGTATGTGGAAGAGTATGAATGTGTATAGGTGAGCTGAGGAATTGTTGATGTGTCATTATCGGATTGGTGTTGTCATTGTTGGTACGCGTGGTGACGGTGGATCGGCGGTGTTCTGACCTTCACCGATATAATCGTTGCTGATCGTCGCTGTAAAGCAGCGTGCATAAAAAAGAGACTAAATGTAGTTGTCTGTTGTTCGTAATACAAACAGTTATGCTAATATAAAGAAAAAGCTAAATTTCGTACAGAAAAACGCCACAAAACAACCGATTTCAATAAAAATCGGCACCCAACTATGTATTAATTAACTGGAAAAAAACCTACCCAACTAACCTCAAAATACCAATTATGCAAAAATCAAGCTTTCGCCTGTACCTATGCGATTTCTCGCCACGCATAATAGGCAGCCGTGTCTCGCGCTTTGAAATTGCGACAGACACTCGAGATCGGTATCGCGCGTCGGCACCGTACCGGAAAGACAATATGCGGTTTTCATCGTGCAGTGCACACGTCTGTGCGCACGCGCGCACGGGATGGAGTGTAACAAACTTTCCTCGGCTTGTTTTCTCTATACGCATACGCGCTGATAGGCCTCATCCGTGGTGTTGGGAAAGAGGGAAAACAGGGCTGACGATGAAAGTGGAAAATGCGCGCATTGTTTACGGAATTGTTTGCGGAATTATTTACGAAAATAAATATATGTATGGGGAATTCGGAAATTAAGCAGTCCGTGAAATTAAAAACTGTCTACTTCAATGAAATATGAGCAGAGAGTGGCTATAATATTGCCGATTTTAGGTTATTTTTGAATACTTTTGAAACATGCCTAAATTTAATAACACATTTATCGTAATAATATTATATATTTTATTCTTCTAACATCATTTCTTGTATTCTTATACCAAATATTCCCACACAACTATACTTTCTATAACCAACCTCCCACAAAAAATACCTCTTATCTCGTTAAAAAAAATAGAAGGATCAGCAACTCTCTTTACCAGCACCTCAATTTTTCATTCGTTTTGCACAGGCCGCATTGTGCCAAGCGACCGCGATAACAACCGAGCGCGCGATCGCGAAAGAAAGGGGCGGTGGCTGCTCACGACTTGGCTTTTCGCTCGGGGCGCTCATTACACGAGTTATCGGCCCAGCCGATCGGCAACCACGGTAAAGAAAAGGCGAGAGAGGGATCGGAGGCGTGCATTAACGGGCTCTGCTTTCGCCAATCGTCGTCGTCTTTGTCCGAATGGAAATTGATGATTTTGTTTGACAAATATTCTATGGGCGAGATCGTGGAGTAGGTAATATAATGTTAACGTTGAAAGATAGAAAATATGTTTAGTTTTTCCTTTTGTGCTATAGTACTTTAATTTCGTTAAACCTACACGTGTAGCTATTCAAAATTATCTACTATAAGAATAAAGAGTAAATTGTGTATAAACTAAGCGTTTTTATACACTTCGTGATTTTTAAACGTACTTCACGAATGTAACCCTCGAAATTTGTAACTGCTGTGCACATTTCGCTAAAAATAAAACTCACTTTTCTAACTAACAAACTAATGTTCTCTTTTCACCATGCATGAAACTACAAAAATAAATTCCGGAAGCCCTCAGAAAGCCACGCACGCGCCCTGAAAAGATCGAAACGCGGCACACGCATCATGCGTGCGCTGTCATAAGTGTGTATTGCCCATCTGCTGCCACGTGCGTCTGTTTTTTCGGGGGCGTACGTAATAATGGAAAATTAGAAATGCGGGATAGCTCTGTATATGGAGTTGAGTGGCTCGCATGCGGCTGATGGTTTTATTTGCGGGCGATTAGGTTATTGTAATGGAGCGCGTGTCGTTTTCCACTGTCATGGTGGCTTGTGTGGGCTGGTTCTTGTTGGGAACTTCAGTTTTGAGTAACGTTGCTGACAAAAATTTAGTATACGTTATAAGTATAGGTGATTATTTTTGGCATTTAACTTTATAAAAATCAATGATAATTTTATTTTTAAACAACAATATATTACAAAAGTAGGATAAAGGTTGCAAATATTTTAAAAGCAAAAATCTAATGTTGATATAATGCGTAGATTTTTTAATAAGATGCGAAAAAACAGGTACAAGCAGACAAAGCGAATCAGGGAAAATGGCGGCGGTCGCGTCCGCCATAGGCGCAGACAACACCAGACACGCGCGTTTCTTACACGCGGCCTTTTTCGTCCGCGCCTAGTTTCGCGAAGACAATCGCGCATTGTTTTGCAATGGATAATATTTTTCCGTTGATTCCTATCTATTTTTGTTCTCTTCCCCGCGACGCTGTTTGTGTGTAACTGTTTCGAATCGCTAAAGAACCACCAATTATATCAAAAAAAGCATTATTATAATACTGCAGCAGCGTTGCTACAATATTATTACAACACCGACATCGAAAAAGTAGAATTATTATATACTAAATTCTAAAAAAAAAGCTTCAGTCACAGAGCCAATCGATCCTCTCTCTTCTCTGCAGAAAAAAAGCTTCAAGCCCACGCTCCTCGGCGAAATGTAGACGGCCGCGCCGGAGTCGGAGAGAAAAATTCGCCTGACTCGATTCATTACCGGTGTCGCGTTAATTTCCGGCTCGATTAGTCACGACGAGTGCGCGCACCGTAGTAAGCTAGTCGAGGGTGGCGAGGAAAAAAATAATATCCGACGTTTCCGCGCGGGCGTCGTGACGAAACGCGAGGGTGAATTAATTAGGGAGGAAGGAACTCGAGGGAAAGTACGTGGAAGGTTTGGGGAAAACTTGGTACAGGGAGGGTTGGTTTAAGTGGTTTTTCGTGTTTTCTACAAACAAGTATTCGTAAAATGGATATACATTTTAGTTGTGACATATAAGAAAGTCGATCGTTTATAAAATAATTTTATACGTGAAAATTTTGTGCGAAAATATCTTTACAATATTGAAGTAATACTTTAACAATATTATTTCAATATATAAATAACACTTAGAGAGACTTTACATGTTTCTTCAAGACACTGGCAATCTCCCGTGGCTATAGGAAAATACATTAAGAAAAAATGGCTAATTTTTATGTGCAAAAAACTAAAACCGCGATCAATTGCTTGTCTTTTAGCGCAAGCCTTTATTTCAACAAAATGTACTCCAAAACCTAGGAACAATCCTCTCAACCAAAAGACACTAAAAATAACCATTGAGAACTAAAAACTAACTCTACAACCTACATTAACTATAAAATTTCACGAAACATCTATCCATCGCGCTTATCAACCCACGTCAGAACGCACTATACACGCGCAGCGAGAGCCTACTCCTCACAGAAATTCGCCACGCCCAGAACCGACGCGACAACAGAGCTCGCTCTCTCCGCGGGGAATCAATATTTTCGTCCACGCGTGTTTTCCGTCGCGCGCGATTCCCTCGGGGATATCTCGCGCCGCGTGTACTTATTCTTTACTTGCAGCTGCGCGCGCAGAGAGCTATGGTCTGTTCCTTTTGATTACTTTGCTCGTGCTGCGTTACAGCGCCGTTGTGATGTAGAAGGAGGTTTTGTACCGGATGTTCAATGAGAAAGCCGGGATCAGGCGGATTCCCGCGGCGCGATTTCTAGGGATTTTGTTGTTGTTGAGGTTGTTTTGTTAACGAAAGTCCGAGAAAAAGAAAATGGCATAGCTTTCGTATAGTTATAGAAGTTTTTTAGAATTAAACGAGACTTAAGCTCTTATATAAAACTAGGAACCGTTGGTATTAATTTATGGAACCCGCCCCAAAATCCCTAAATTAAAATCTCAATAATGAATCTATTTTCTACTAAACATAATAAATACTATCCTACCAATTAAAACATTCCTTAATCCCGGGAACCTTCGAACCATATATCCGCAGACCTCTCCCGACTTTTCGCCTCTAACCTCAAAAAAACTCTCTCACGATCGCAACAACGCCCCATCTACGCAACAAAAAGAAAGCTACCGCCACCAAGAAATCGATACTACTCCCAGAAAACTTCCGACTTCGAAACGCGTATATCCTCTCTCTCTCTCTCTCTCTCTCTCCCCCCAGGAAAAAAAGCTCGCGCGTGTGCCATTTCGCGTGCAACGAGCCGCGATATGAGTAATGGTGCGTACGCGCGGGGTTGGTTTTCGGCTAGTCATGCCCCTCGGGGGTTGCCTGTCTGCGTCTCTCTCCCTCCCACTTTTAGTTCGCTCGCGCGCAAACGCACGCGGGTGCGTTAATAAAGGCGAGCGTTCTTTTTTCATTAATAAAAGTCGCGGAGGGAGGGATATATGTAGGCAGCTGTGAGATGGAGAGGAACGGAATGCACGCACGAGGATTTTCCATGGGGAATCGAATATATAGAATGCCTGTGTGTGCATTTGTGTAATAAGAAGGTTGTGTATGCGGTGTTTGTTCTTTTTTTCGATGAATAAAATGGGGGTTCGCGAAACTGGAAGAGAAAAAAAGTTCGTTTGGACGTATTGTAATGGGATTTTCTTTTTTTTGGAATTGTGTAGTTGTGAGAAACAGTTTCGCTAGTTTTGCGTTTGGTAAATAATGACGATAATTTTTGGGAAGAGTAATGGTTTTGGTCGACTTTTTCCTGAAATAACCATTTTTCTTTTCATATTTTTTAATTAAACTTCTATATACATATGTATAGAGTCGAAAAATGTATGGATAGATAAAAGTTTGTTCCTATTTAGGATCCTTGCATCTATCATCCTCTTAATTCGCCTAATTATTACATAACCTCTTCAAAAACCCTTCCACGTCATGGCATATACTACAGTGCACCCGAAACGAATATAAACTCCCGTGCACGTACATCGTCACTGAAAAATTTAAAGCCTCTTACGCACATCCCTGTATAAGTAACCGGATCATCATCAATCTCCATCCCGCGCATAAAGAATCACACACGACCGAAGGATAATCGCAATCGAACTAACGAAAATCCTCCTTCCACCCTCTTATACCCAGAGAGAGAGAGAGAGAGAGAGAGAGAGAGAGAGACATTTCAATTTCCGGATCGCCCGGATTAAAACATTACCATAAATTTCGTATTACCGATTTTCGCCCTTGCCGTGAAGAATCGGCATTGTTGGCCCATATGCAGTCCGCCGATGAAAAATTAACCTTCTGCTGCCTGCACACACACACACTGCCTCTTTGACTTTTTCGAATCTTCCGCGAGAATCTCGCGAGTACAATGAGGCTTTTTTCGGTGGGGGCCCTTTTACCTGGCGCCGATTTTTGCAACTCATGGTCGCCGGCAGGGTCCAGCGATGCAACAACTGCTGCTTCCACGAAAATTTCGAAGTGCACGGGGCTTCGATATATACACGAGAGGGCTGGGCCTCTCCAGTAAGCACAATGCGGCGTTGAAAAATTTTGAAACGGGTGTGTGTGTATACGCATCGGCAACAAGCGGCGGACGATCGAAATTAATGGGCGCTAGGGGTTGTATGGTGTTCGACGGTCGTCTCTAACGTTCGGTAATAGTGGTTGTTGGAAAATCAAGGATCTTAAGTGGTACGGTATTGAGATGCGTCGGTAGATTGAAAACTGGCTATAATTCTTATACTTCAACGCGGAGATAAATTTTCATATTTGAATGTAACTTTTGTTATAAGGAAGTTTTTTAAGGAAGATGATAGTTATTTTACTTTTTGAAATAGTAATTTGCATGACTGCTCAAACTGTAAATACCAGAAATATCGGTAAAATTTGCTACAAAAATCATAAAAATTACTGTACAAAAAGTAAAAACCACAACTGTCGAGCGCGGAAAATAGTAAAAAAAAAGGATCAGTATAAAATAAATCTTTCCGCTAACATCAAAACGATATTACTTAAATATCAAACTAACCTCACCACAACATCGTCCAAACAAAACCACACCGTACACACTCCAAAGGCAGTAGGAATTCCCGAAAGAGAATCAAGTGCAGACAGCAAGGTACAATCGACGTCGGTCAGTCGAGCGAGAGAGAGAGAGCATACCAACAGGAGAGGCACGGCGACGGCGGCCGAGAGAGGCGCTCAGCCGAGGGAATCTTGTTGATTTAGGATAGATACGTATCAAGAAGTGGTCGCGCGCCGCCACCGCCTGTCACCTGAAGCACCATTAGCCCCGGCCAACCTGTCATTATTGCGATTTGCGCGCGTGCTTCTGGTCTCGAGGCCTCGCTCTATCTCTCTATCTCGTCTTTTCTTCGACCTCTCTCTCTTTTCTCTCTTTAGGAGTCTCAACGATTCTCTTAAGTGTTTCTCGTGGTGCTGAAAACGACGAGAATGGGGTGGGATTGTTGGTTTTGGAAATTTTATCGTTTTTAAGTTTAAAATTATATAGATTGTTTTTACAATTTAATACCGATTAATGGGTAAATAAAAGATTTACTTTTAAAAAATTTATGATTATTTTTTAAATTTCCGGTTAGGGTCTTACACTTTAACTATAAAGAAGTTTATTTTGTTCTTGGCAACAGAGGAAGTAGCATTTTTGAAGTATAAACACAGCCTACGCAAACAACCCCCTATATTTATTTTAATGAAAAGAAGGGTCAATTCCGAGTTCTCTATATCAAACTGCATTCTTATTTCTCGTTTAGAAAATCAATATTTTCTCGAAATTGAGTGGAATTTCCGAAAAATCCGTCTCCTCCTCAACCTTGCACTATAAACGGAAAAACCAATAAGCCACGAGCAAACTACTTCTGAAAGTAGTAGCTAGACGAGCTGTGGGGGCAAACAGGTTCCCCGACTTGTGTCTCGCTCGCGCGCTCGCGTGAGAACAAACAGGCGAGCGCAGCAGCAGCAGCGCGAACAGGACGTTGTTGTGCGCTGCAGTGCACTTGAGGCGCGGAGAGTATATAGTCGACACACGAGTGCAACTCGAGAGGAGGAAAAAGTTCGGTAAGAACAATGCCGTGGCGAAGTGAAGGATGAAGGTTTAAACACAAAAATTACTTACTTTAGACAACTTCTTAGTAATAAAAATTGAGTTACTAGAACGATGTTCAGAACAAAATTAGAACGACTTAATACATAATGAAACAAGCATATGACCTTAAAAAATTCAAATTAGTATATCACAAAAAATATATTACCATATACCTACATTCATTATGCATTCACAAGGTTCAGAAAAAAATAATGCAACACACGAAATCTTTCGACTATCAAAGTCACGATCTACGCCGTGAAGAATATCATAAATAAAATCGATAAATTTCGAATTTCTCAAAAACACACTAACAGCCCTTGTAACATTGAAGCAATACTATAACAACGTTATTATAGTACAACAACGTTACCCTAATATTATAAGTATACATATGTCGTTTTAAAAATCTCCCACACGATCTCCTCAACGCCACCCATAAAATTATGCATTCTGCGGCCGCACTAAACCCAACTCGCGTGCACGATCGCGTGAACTCTCTTCTCCTCCTCGAGGGGAAAAAAAGAGATACAGCACGAAAGCACCCTCTCTCTCCGATTATCTCGCGCGTCGATCCGGAGCGTGCATAAGCCTTCTCCGCGGGACCAGAAAGAAAAATCCCCGCGCGCAACAACAACAACTACCCCAAAGCGAGGCAGCGACTTTCCCCGCAGAAAGCCACAGTCGTCCTCGTAAAATCCGCACTTAGAAGCCGAAAGATGATCATCCCGAACGAGGCGAGATTCTATCGGCTGGGGGCTTTTAGAAGCATGCCGACGCTCGCTGCAGCCGCCAGCGTGTGTTGCTGTAAATTAACGGCGCTTGGCACCTCGCTGCAGCCGCGAATATGACTTCGGGTTAGAGAGAGGGAACGAGGGAGAGTATGTACAATCCGGGTAAAGATTGCGCGAGGAAGCTTCGTTATATGAGGGTTCGTAGAAAATGTTAAAAGACGTGAAATAATGTTAAGAGAATGCTAGGAGCTGAAGTTACGGTTATTTTTTAATCAAAAAAATGAAACCCGTGATGCATACGATTCGAACGAAAATTTTAGAATGACTATAAGTAAAATATAATATATAATAAGTTTAAAAAAATTTTATATATTTAAAATTTAAAATTAAATTAAAATTTGAAACTGTTATTAACATAAATTTATCAAAATACGTCAACAATAGATAAATTACTGGGTTCATTTACTTAAAAAAGACAGATTGCGCGTATATCAGCAAATTACTGCATAGACGATAAACTGCAACGCTATATTAACATATTATAACCATATTACAACAACCTTACAACAATATTGCACTAGTGAAATACTTTCCTTGTGCACTGTACAGTAAACTACTAAACGCCCGTCGCCTCGAAAACGCCACAAAAGGCTTCGAGAAAATTTTTCCCGGCTGGAAATTATGAGCCAAGAACGATAAATTGTCGACCTTATCGTGGGCAACTTCTAAGCCCCCTCTCGCGCGTCGTAAATTTGAAAACTCGCGCGCGTTCGCGCGTGCCGGAGGCGCGAAAATATCGCCGGGTGATCGCCGCCGCGAAATATGTGGAGCTTAGAAAATGCCAGACGCAAACGCTGATGAGAATCTGCGTGCGAAGCGATTAGATTCGATGTGCCAGGGGGTTTTAAAGGGCCATTCGGAATGTCCGCGGCTAATACGAAGTGTCAAGTATTTTCGCACCTCGAGCGGTATGCCGTGTAATGGAATCTCGTGAATTAAGGTCTTAAATATGGCACGCCGAAGAAAGTTACGGAATTGCGGCAACATGTGTAACCTCAAAACAATAAATTTTGAAGGTAAATTCGAGAAATGATGAGTTATAATTTTTTTTTTTAATTTAAACAACAACTGACGTAAAATATATAGTTATAACGCGAAATTATTCTCGGTTAGCTCAAAATTATCAACATTACCCAAAATTAGCAACAAATAAATATGAGTAAAGATTTTTTACCTTGAAGTAACATAGTTTAAATACTACACTAACTTTCCTGGTCCAAAAACCTGCACAACAGGTACCATCAACCTCCACCACGAAAACATCACCTTTTCGCACACTCCACTTTTGACTCTCGCTCGCATCTTCTAATCCCCGCTGAAATCTCTCGCTCGGCCCGTCCGCTCGTAAAATCCTCGTCCAACGCAACACAACGCGCGTGCACTAACCAGCGTTCCTCTCTCGACTGCCGCTCGTAAACGTCGCTTCTCTTCTTCTCCGCTCCTCTCTTTTAGCCGCGACTTTTCGCGCGATCAGCGCGCGTATATACACCGAAAAAAAGGAGAAGAAATCCACCCTCTAAGCATGACTGTCCCGCGCCGCGCACATCAAAAAGCACAAGCGGCAGAGTCATACTATGAGCTGGCAACTCTATGCGTGGAGCGCGTGTATATATATAGGCAGTCATCGCACTACAGATTTTCAGGGCCTCTTCCTTCCGGGGCGCGTCGCCGTTGATGCTGTAGATTTGACCCACTTGCCGCAGGTTCGACCGCGAGAAAGAGAGTCTGACTAGGCGATCTCCAACGCGCCGGGGCAGCAGCGGCGTCATGCCAACACGGAAGCTGCTCGCGCGAGTAAAGAGCCGATTGACGATGATTTTGCGCGACACGTGTCGTTCACCTCCTCGGACGATCAGCGCTTTTTCGGTGTGCTCCGTAGTGGTGATTTAAAGAGCAACGTGGATTAATGCAACGTTGATGTAAGGTTGTTTTAGTATTTTTCTAATGTTGCTTTAACATTGTTTCAATATTTCAACAATGTTGCAAGTTCTTATATTTTTATTTTATTTTTTTTTCTATCCTTACCTAAATTTAGGTTTGTAGACTAACACAAAGAAAGTTTTAATTAGAAATCGTTATACGATCAAATTTGTAAGTATTGATCTAGTAGAAAACTGAAAAATTATAATTTCGATTATCAAAATTTACTTTTTTCTTTTTACTGCATCAAGAGCCTGTAATCCACAGACAACCTCTTCCCACCACTCAACTATCACTAAGTACAACCGACCTCCCATTACCCAATCACACCCACAAGAAGAAAAAAAACAGCGCGATGCATTATCCCGGAAAAGTCTGCAGTGCACGAGTATGTTTACACTCGCGGTAATTGGACCGAGACATGACGGACCGCTGCTCGAATCTGCTGACTGATTGTTTGTCCGCGTGCGGGCGCACGTGGTGGTGTAATAGCGCGTCGACACTGTCGCGACAGCGACGACGGCGATGACCGGCCGGTTTTTCTTCACCACGAGCACGCGCTATATATCGCTTTCCTTCGGCAAACGCACTCGATGAGTCGATCGATCCCTTGAGTGGCGCGCGTGCTCAAAGATCGCTGATGAGGCCGAAGTAAGGTGCTTATATAGGTTGCGCGAGGGAAAGTGATAGTGTGTAAAGTGCGCTAATTGATTGGAGGTGCTTTTGGGAATCTTAGACGCGTTGGTGCTGTTCGTATTGTGAATTTATCTGTTTGCTCTTACGCGAGATAGCTACAGTTTCGTATTAACTTAACGCCCATAATAGAATTATTAATAATTAGTGTATTTTAAATATTAAGTTAACAGTCTTATCATTACTGAAGTAACCTTATAAAAATACTAAAACAGCATTACAACAATGTTGTAATAATATTGTACAAGTATTTCTACTATGAAAATAAATTATTCGTTTATTAAAAAGCTACTCCAAAATGCCAAGTTCATGAAATCGAACGAGGGAGCGGCAATGCCATCATACCACGAAACGCGTCGAAGCGTTCCTCGATATATATTATATTCGGTCTGGTCGCTCGAGCCAGGCTTAAGTGAAATTTCTCTCTCTCTCTTCCTCTCCCATCCTTCGCAGCCGCAGGAGGTGGATCCCCTCGCCCGACATCTTGTCGTACGCCCCGTCTCGAAATAAAGAGTCGAGCGCGTGTGTATGTGCGCTTGAAAAGAAAAGAGAGTAAATCGAGTTCTTTTTTGCAGCGCAAGAAAGAGAGAGAGAGGCGCTGAAAAACAGTTAGTTCTTGCGCGCGATTTAATGAAGTTTTTGTTGATCGGGCGTGGACGAGACGCTCGGGGCGCTCGAATTGGCACTCAGAAAGGATAGTTGTAATTTGACTTTTTTCTCGCATTGTTTGTGTGAAGAAATTGTTGGCTTGGGAGGATTTTGTGAGACGGCGGACGTTTCGTAATGTTAAGGAATGTGGTTAGCGTTTAGCGTCGAGTATATGAATTAATTTTGAAAAATATACTAGTTACTAAAGATTATGTTGATTTAAATAATTAAAGCTGATAAATATCATTATTTTAATATTTTAAAAAATTTGAGAAAAAAAAAATTATATTTTTCTCTTATTAACTTGATCTGTACTAGACGTCAGAACGCTTCCAACCTCACATAATTATATATGTATAAACAAAATATAAACTCCGTTATAAGGCTCCGTTTTGCAACACCTACCTCGTTCAAGAAAAAAACCTTCGATACCAACACAAGACTATTACAATTTCTCCCGACGCTCCCAAAAAAATGAAATTAATTATTTAGAAACCATAAAGGTATAAGACGGAGAAAAAACGGGTGCGCGCTCGCATTCGACGCACACATCGGCGGCGCGAGCACGAACAAAGAGAGCCGCGCCGATATACACTCCCGCCGAAGAACAATGGTTCTCTCTCGCAGCGTAGATATACACCGCATCACGAAAAAGCGCTCGGAGAGAAATTCTCCCAAAGGAGGAGAAGAAGAAGACGAAGGGCGTATAATTATCGTTATCGCGGCCATTGTCCGGAGAATCTGCGAGATGCAAATATCTTTCAATTAACCCGCCTCTTTTTTTTCTCTCAGCCGGAGGTGTTAGGCGATGAAGTATCGCGCGACCGGCGTTTTTCGTGTAAGTGATTCTCCTTCTCTCTCTCTCTCTCTCTCTCACGCATTATTGAGGATGGGAAATTTCGAGGTTAGGTTTGATATATATTGAGTGGCTGTGCGCGGGTGTGTCGGTGAGGAAGAAAGCGTGTCGATTTTCAGAGGCGCACGCTCGGATGAGGTTCCGGTTTTCGCTATCTGTGATTATAGGAGGTGAGACGAATGAAGAGGACGGGATCGTCGGTGGCTTTCTTTTAGATTCGTCGCGTGGAAGTGCTGAATCGATCAGAAAGGGCTGCTTGAGAATATTGTAAAATTGTTTGATTATAAGTGTTTTTAACTATGTGAAAAAGTAATTGGAAAAATGAACATCTTGTCAAATGGTTTTTATTCATTATACTCTATATATAGTAAACTCTAGCAAAACTCTTCTTAGTTTGTTAACCGATATATTTACAACTTCCATTTCGCACAGATCATCGCATTCTGAGTGAAAGTGTCGTTTAGAAAGCTCCCACCTATAAAAATATAACGCATTTGTCTACTTATTATACATGTACACAAACGATTGTAATTGAAAGTGGCACCGATGTTTTCCACGCACAAACATCGTCGCGTGGGCGCACGCACGTATAGGAATGTCGTTATATAGGCGGAGTGACGACACATTAGAATACAAGCGTTATTGTGCGGTCGCGCGAGAGGCAGGCGCGGGATTAATAGATACGGGATCTGAAGAAGAAGAGGAGGGGACAGAGGCTTACCCGTCCTTACGAGAGCTAATTTACAATTAATTACGTGAGCCGAGACTTTGAAATTATTGAATGGAATTTTTCGTGGCTACACGCGCGGTTGTTGTGTTATACTATTTGTTTACAACGTTTGGAATGAGAAGTTGAAACAATGAAATATAAAGCTTCATCTGTACGCGCTATAGTTTTTCTTTATGTAACGATCGGATAATATGTACGATTTCAATTACAATATATGAAATGCAAACATGGAATTATGCTATCGACGTTTCACAATCGTATATGTATATCAAACGCGCGCGGTTATGAAACAATGATAGTCAAAATATAATTAAAGTAGAGTTTACAAATTGAATGCTGTTACAACATTGATATAGCCCCGCAGTGAATCTTGCATTGAAATGTTTGACTTTGCCCATTGTGTTAATCAATCTGGCCAACTATTAGGTGAAATTTGATTCTATTCGTACCGTAGTTCCGTGTTGCATGTCAAACTTGAGCTTTGGAGTAAATTAAATCATATAGCAAACTAATAATTAGCTGTATTTTATTTAATTATATAGCTCATTTCTAAAGGTTTCTTAACTATTTTCGTTCAACTCGAACTTGTATGATTTATTCTGATAAAGCTACTGCGTTTTCACAAGTTTTTATACCACAATAAGCTGCATATACTTACAATTACAATACAATCGGCTATTTTTTAACTAAAACATTGTTCTAATGTACCACATCTGTCCATCTTACTTTCACATCGCAAACCACAATTCTCAGTCTCAAAATATATACCTAACCCCTCCCCGCGGCTGGAAAAAACTAGGCCTCCCCGGAAATCTGGGAATCTGGGCTATCGACGCATCTCTCTCTCCCTTTTTTTCGCGAACCTATCGGGAGGGGGTTTGACCCAAGGGGGCCGCGACGACGATGACTCGCCCGTTTGTTCGTTCGTTCGGTACCTCCCTCTTTCCGGATGTGAGCTCGCAGGCGCTGGATTTTGTTCTTAACGCACTTTCTTCCAGAATTTTCTCGTCTGTCTTTACATTCAGCTTTTAACCGACGATTTACATACATTTATTTTCACAGTTATACTTTCGACTCGATGAATTTTCATAGTGCTTTTCGTCTATAACCATTCATTACGAATTATCATACACTCACCTTTTATCCCGGCTCTTCCCATTTGCATAATTCAGCGTGTATTTCTATTGATGTGCGAGTGCAGATGCTCAGTCTTTAAGTGCTCTAATTGTTCGTAAATAAATCATTTACCTGTGGCTATCGCTCTTTCCTCAATTCCGCGTTATCTTGATATACCCGCGTTTTCCTTTCTTCGCGGTGTGTGTTTTTGGATCTATTTCACACCTTTCTTCGCGTTTTCCATTGTTTTCGGAATCTATGAGCTTCCTTTGTCTTTTCCTCTTGTACTTTCTCTGCGTTTTAGCTCGTTGTCGAATTGGTAGCCACTTTAAAGCCTTTGCCTTGCATATTTAGATACAATCGTTTTAGGTAAAGATTATGGTGGTATTCAAAGATAACGTGATCTATATTTTGTCAGAAAAATTTTTCTTAAACTGCTCCTATAATTGTTGACCGACAGTCAACACTTTTCTATGTATTTTATATTCCCTTTTTTTAGTTGAAATTTCCATTCATTCTTCAATTCTGCTATCATCTTTTATCCAAATCTTAGTTTTTATTCCCTCTAAAAAATTCTCTCTTACTTTTTATTTGCCATTTATTATTCATTCACATCGCTATACTTCGATAGAGGAAAATCAAGCAAGAAAATTTGCTATTTTCCAAGATTACACTCGAAATTCTGTAACCTTTACTATTCTAAATAGCCAACAAAAAAATTGTAATTTTTACAACACTTCCAATGCTCATTTCTCCCGCAACCTCCATTTTTTTTCCTCCTCACCCTTACCCCACACTCACTCTCTCATCTCGTCTTATACACCCTCTTATACCTCTTTCATCAAACCCACGCGGCGATCCCCCGAATTTTCCCATCCCCCTTCCCCGCGCGTTTCCATTTTTTTTTTCACCCACCTACTATACACATCCTACGCACAGAGCGATCTCTCCCCCCCATCAGCTCGCTTCCCTTTCTCTCTGCTCCGTTCTCTGCTCTACTACTACTCTCTCTCCCCTCCCTACCGGCGCATTGTAGTCCGCGCGCGAGGGCGGCCATGCTGCGGCGCGCCATTGGTCGATGCTTTTCTCCCGGAGAAAGAGAAAGAGAGAGATAGAGCCGGCCTAAGCCCAAGCCCCTGGCCCGCCAGCACACGCGCGATAGTCTCTATCAGCATCATCGCCGCGACGACTGCGTCGCCGTTCCGCGAGGAGAAGAGAGAGAAAAGTGTGGCAGAGAAGGTTGTTTGTTGTGAAGTGATATTGTTTATTGGTTCGGTTGTTGAGGAGGATTGTCTTTGTGAATATTATTTTTTGGCTGGATCGAGACGGACTGGACTCACGAGTGAATTACTGCAGGAGGTGTTGGCGAACTGTTTTTTTTCGTTGTGGAGAACTGCGGATTGTTGTTATAAGTTTCTTTTTTTCGTTTGTGACTTTTCTCCGGTTATTGGAAGAGGAAGAGAGGGAGTGAAGAATTTTCGAGTTGTCACTATAGAGACTGTTGGATAGTCGTAAAATAGTGTTGACTGTGTTGATTCGACGCTCTAAGTGAAGATTTGCGTCGCTGAAGAGGTTTTTGCAGATAAATTATTAATCTGGAAGTGCTGGGCGTCGGTACAAAGAAACGGAGTTGAGGTACGTTGAGTTGAGTTTCGAAAAATACGGACACAATGGGTTGATAAAAATGAAGAAATTGTTGTTGAAAATATAGTTGGTAATGGTTGTTTTGGGAAAATTTTGAATGGATATATGTAAGCGTTAATTAAGCGTTATTTAAGCGATTTTAATGAAAAGGCTATTGATCGCTCATCCGACGGCAGCCGCCATGCCACCCGTAGTCTTTCAACTACTAAAGTACCTTCAGATTGACCTTAAATATTTAAATAATCACTTTGGCAATGAATAAAATAAGTGTTTTATTTAAGAACGTGCAAAATAATTGTTTAAAATCCATTAAAATCATATATTACGAAGGTTTATCATACCACGATCAACAAATGAGCTGCTTCAAACAGCCACGTCTGCAATAATATTTTTCTTTAATCCATCTCCAAACGACAACGCAATTGTATTGCTTTTATCATTACACCATCAATAAACAATTTATTCCTTACTAAACAATAAAAAAAAGTCACCATAGTCAGCTGCTAAACCACATCTCGAAACATCCTCAATAAACCTCGCGACGCGCACTCCGTCATCCCTTCCCAATCACTCACTTCCTTTCCACATTCCGCACGCAACAACAATTCCAAAAAAACACACCACCTCGCTTCCTCACTCGATCGATCGGCAACTGCAGCAGCAGGAACTCGGAAATTTCCCGTCGCAGCTCTCGCCGCGGGAGAAAATCGCGCGGTGATTGACGATCGGCGATTACCCCCGCGTCCACCAGCTTGACCGGCGACAATCGCCGCGTTGACAAGCTGACAAATCGACACGCTGCGGTCGCCGATTTTTCACCGCGCGATTTTAAGGGGCGAATCGACGCCGAGATTTATTGGGAGAGAGAGAGAGTATGTGTGACGAGTTCGTTAGAGAGTTACGGATGTGATGTGTGATGAATGGCGGCGGTATGAGGTTTCAATTAAGGATGGATTTTTAATCGCGATTACACGGTTGCGGTTCATTGAGAAAAACGAGAGATTTATAGGTAAAAATTAGATTGTTGAGGGTTTACTGAATCATTGGGATGAAAAAGTCAAGCAACATTGCAGTAAAATTAATCGTGGAGGCAAACAGTGCGGAGGCGTCCAGTAAAATCATTTTTGCTCTGCAGCGACGGGAAAAGTGTATAAGCGGGGGCTCTCGAAAGTTTCTGTGGTGGTGCTAAAACGTACTTTCTTTCATTATAATATAATATATTGTTGGCATAGAAAGTCTTAGTTCTCTCTGATTGCCAAACGTGTGTATTTTCAAATACTAATCATCAAATTTACTCGAAAGTTGATTCTCTTACCGATTTAATCATAAAATTGGTCTTTAATCAACTAAATAATATTTACACTAAATAAATCCTCGTAATATTCGACCAACCAAGCACACCGCGAACATTAAAACTCCTCTACCAAACTAGTCTACCAAAAAACCCCATTACTTCGGCGCAAAAAACACCTCCGCACACCGTCGACCCAGCGAATTCCTCGAACTCAATTACGCAAACCCACTCACTCGCGTTCTCGCCAAAAAAACAACAACCATATCCTCCTCTCTAACAACTCGAACGAAAAAAAAAAACGAGCAAGCACCTTTAAAAACCAACAACAGCTGTACAACGACACAATCCCGCTCTCTAACGCGGCGAGAAAAACGGTACATACGCGCCGCCTGAGAGCAGCGCAGCGTCCCGCAGCGGCAATGCGGCGAAAAATATGAGAAATGATCTGTCAGGGAAAAATCGTAGCTCGGTGAGTTCAAAGCGCCGGTCCTTGCCCCAAGAGAGAGAGAGGAAGAGAGAGAGCGATATTGAAAAGGGAATAGAAGAGAGAGAGAGAGAATGTTTCCGCTGGCCGAGCGAGCGCGCGTGATCTTGCGGATTCTTGCGCGCGTGTACGCAGTAAGGAGGTAGAGAGAGATGATGAGGTGAGTCGAGGTGAGGTTTGGATTTTTATTAGAGATGAGGGTGGTAGAAAACTGGTGGAGATAGGTAGGTTTGGAAAATGGTTGGAATGTGGCTTGAAAATGGGTAGCTTAGTACTCTAGACTACGCGAAAGATGAAAAAAATCGGGTAAGAAATGGTCTTGGTATGGTTGGTTTGAAGGGAATGTAAAAAAATGTAAAAAAACTAACTTGAAATGTGATAATTTGATAACAATGAAAAAAAATCAGGCAAAAACTGCTTTAAAAATTGTTTAAGTTAATTTCACTTCATCTTCCGGTGAGCATAAAATGTAAAAGCTTTAGGATACTTTAAAAAGCAACATTTTTTTTTCTTGAAACTGGGAATAGATATTCTGAAATTGTTAAAAGATAGCTAATTTACGTCTAAAGCACTTAATTTCTATTAATCAACATTTTAGTTTGCTGACTTCACAATTTACTATAAATTTTACTCAAATAAAGTAGTATATCTTAAGCTAAATTAACTAAAAATTTTTAACTCCATTTTCATATATATATTTTTTATGAAAATAACTGATCTATTCAATGTGATCTACAAAGCTTATTTGAATGCGTGCATGAAAATTGACGAGAGAGTTTTTCGACGTTTAATGATTAGGAGACTTCGAAGGTGAAAAATCGCTGAGTCAAAATTGATAGTCATGTATGTGTGCTGTACAAACAGAACTTTCATTTTGAATTAAGCTCATGAGTATTAGGTTAATGATATTATGAATATAACTGTTCCTTATTATGAGATAATTATAGTATACGAAAATTTTTAAGCATATAATATAATCTAATGAAAAGATGAAATGCTAAAAGAACTAAATTGTTTTCGTGAGCTAGTCAAAAATTTTTTTCATACATTACCGACAATACAACTAAGTACCTCGTTCGCTCACAACCACTTACAATCCTCCTTTTTACTCATCGAAATTTCTTCAAAAAAGTAATACATATAACATAAAACTAAAATCTTCCATCAATTAAAGCTAGTTTAAACCTCACAAATTCACCAATAAAAAACAATGAAACAAAATTCCACTCTCTCAATTCCCACCAAAAGTCACCCATTAAGCTTCATCAAACGATCGCCTCCATTTTACAACAAAAAAGAAAGAAAGAGGGAGAGAGAACGGACACGGAGGGGTGCCTAATAGCCGCGGCAAATTATCGGCTGCCATTATCACGTGGTCCCGAATTATACGACGCGTAATGGCGGCTACACGCACTCGTTAACTCGCGCCGCGAGCGTAATAACTCGCATCCTGCCGCGCGATCGCAGCACCCTCGGCCTTTTTTTACTTTCGTGGTTCGATGGTTCAGCTGTACCTTCGAGGATTCAGAGTTGCATGGTTTTTAAGTATGGCATTGGGCTATGTAGAAGCGAATGAAACGTTTTTTTAAACGAAAAAACGGTGGGGTTCGAGTACTTCTATTAAATTTGTATAGTTACATGTTGGTTCAAAAAGGATTTTGATCGAAAACACTACCTTAGAATTTATAGTAAGCTTAAAGAGTGTGAAATAAATTTCATAAAAATGTTTTAGTCTGAAATTATAAACAAACTTGTACTAAAATCTCGAAATTTTAGAGTATCTACGATACTTCAGCCATTTTTTTCTTCATTTACTGTTAATTTGCGCCTTTTCATGGAAAAAATTAGTCACACCTTCATTACCCGGTAACTCTAATGAATTATTAATATGTGAACAAAAAAAATTAATTTTGTTTATAATTCTGGAACGTAACAGTAGCGCGTTTGGTAATGTACGACTAATTACGCGTAATCTTTTGCCATCGCCCGATGCTCATCAGAATTTAAATTGCGCCCACTGTGTTGTTAATTTTCGCACGCGTCTTCACGCTTACAAAACTCATCAAGATTTAGAGTTCGGAATTCATGCGCGCGTAAAATGTTAATCAGTTGTTCGTCTTACGTTAATTCAGTTCGTTTACTTATCTTGATTAAAAATTAATTTGATTACGGAATAAAGCTGTCAAATTGATTTTCTAAACAAAAATTACAAATCAGCTTCATTTTTTAATCATTTTCTATAATTTCATATTGTTTCAATATTGTTACATATTATTTTAATATTGTTTTTTACGATTCGTCATAAAATTCTGTCCGAACCCCCTTAAGCATTCCACCAACACCAAAAATTTTGATAAAAAAACACCGACTATTTATTCAAAACAGCTACGCGTAATATATCAGTCCACGCTTCTTTCGCAGGCACCACCGGAAAATCTCCTCTATTTGTACAGAAAACTCTCGATATAAAAATCCCCACCTTCCGTCCTAATCCCGCGTGAGAGAATCCATATAGCCGAGACCAGCGGCGGGGCACTTGCTAGAAAAACAAAAAACGCCTAGGCCCATACAAAAGACGAGTGAAAAAGGATTCGAGCGCCCGTCTAAAATATTCCGGCGCCGCAGCGGCGAGAGTGAGGTGCGCGCGGGGGATGTTATTAGAGATAATAATCTCATAAAATAATAATTCCCGAGGTGCGAGGCCTCCGGCCTTCCTTTTTTTCTAGCGCGCGCGTGTGTGTGACTTTGAGAGCGCGTTCCGACGTCAAAAGAACAAGATGAATGCGTAAGAGCGAGGATAGGTTGAAGAGCGGGGAAATATATATATATATATATATATATATATGTTCATCGGTTGAGGATTTTGTGAATTCGATGGTTGGTCGCATAAATTATGGCGAGTTATGTCTTAATTTAACGTGAGATTTTTGTTTTTATTTGAAAGATAGAAACTTTTTATTACTCTGGTATAGTACTAACATATTGTCACGTTATTGATCGATCCTTTCAATATTGCAACAATATTATTGTTGCATTGTTAAATGACATTCTTGATATTACAATAGCATTAATCAAGCAACGATCTACTTCTCTCTCTCTCTCTCTCTCTCTCTCTCTCTCTCTCTCTCTCTCTCTCTCTCTCTCTCTCTCTCTCTCTCTCTCTCTCTCTCTCTCTCTCTCTATCGCCTCAATTTCGATCCAACACCCGAAACTTCTTGTACGCAGCACCCCGGCCCGGGGAATTCGTTAAAAAAATAAGCCGAAAAAGTACACCTCCGACTCACACAACCCACAGCCAGTCTAAAAAGAAGCACATAATACAAAAGAAGTAACTCTGCGGCTTTCTGGCTCGCGATCGAAGACGCGGGGGAAAAAAGGAGAGCCACGGCGCGGGCGCGCGCTATTGGTCGACTGGCCGGCCAGTGGCGCGCAGGTGGAGAACCCCTTTGTCCCCCCAATTAGTCACGTGCTCTCTCTTTTTTTCTCCCTCCCTATTGTATTTCGGCGTATATACCTGTGCGCAGGAGAAAGAGAGAGAGAGAGAGAGAGAGAGAGGTCGAAAAGTCGCACCAGGAAAAGCCGCGCTGCTAACATACACACACACACACCCACTCGTATAGTGTACGTTTTTTGACGATTCACGCCTGGGAAAGAAGACGAGGCTTTTCCGATGTAATTAAAAAATGTGTTGAGGGGGGAGGAGGAGGAGAGGAAAGGAAACGCGCGCTGGTCCATGCACGGACGAGATTAATTGAGATTCTTATCTGTAGGTAAGGCGCTGGTCTTTTTTTTTGGTAGAAAGGATATGGGGTTGTTGTCTGGCTTGTACCTATAGGAGGAAAATATGTTTTAGAGTTGGGTACGACAAAAAACGGATGAGCGACGGCCTGTTTCAGTTGAAATGGTATATTTACTTGCGGTTGTAAAACATGGGTGCTATATGTTCTAGCTGTAACTACTTTTACGTATTACTATAGAAGACGAAAACTCTAATGGCTTAATTTTGTTTTAATTCTATTCTTTATATATAATAATAGTTATGTATGTTCGAATACGAAGAGATAATATTATAACAATAATTTAAAAGAATATTATTAAATTTCTCATTCTGTTCAGAATTTACAAGAAGGGTCAAAATAAACATGTAAACACATTGTTTAGAATAAGTCAGTACACACATATACACAATTCAAAATTCAACCATTACAATTTATTAGTTTGTATAGTTATATGTTGTTTTGATATAACTTCGAAGATATAGTAATCATTATTATTTTCTTGTTAATTAGGTACACAATTTTTTATGTTGTTCAAGCAATATATGTGAAAAGGTGTCGAAGTGTTACCGTTAAATAAATGAACATTGTTAAGTCTTTTTTATTTGCTTTTTCCAAACTGAATACTGTACACATTTCAATATTGAAATCTTACTTTAACGTTAGTTCAACATTACTTTAACATTACTTTAACATTAATTCAACAATACCACCGCTCACAACTCTTCTTAACAATAATCACTGCCTTCTCTCTTCCAGGTGAATACATCCTCAATTCAGCCGAGAGTGTCGGTTGTTCCTCCTCCAGTTCGGACCTCGACCCCGAGCAGCTCCCGACTCCGTCCGCCGAGCCGCAGCCACCCGAGCCAGCTCAACAACGGCAACCCGAGCCGCTATCGGAGGACCAAGACCGCAGCGAGCATCTGCTCGGCTTCGGCGAGGACTCGCTCGGCTTTGGCGAGCTTGATGATGACTTCCGCTGCGCGGGTTTACTCGACGACGCGGACTGCTGTCTACTAGACGGCTGCGACGCCGCGGCCGTCGACGGCCTACTCAACAACGACTCCCTAGGGCTCCCCGACGGTTTCAATCTCGAGGAGGCGCTACAGCTCGTCGGCCTCGATGAGGTCGAACTCGAGGTCAGTTCGGGGATAATCAGGAGTTTGCCTGAGAGTAATCGAGGAGAAACAACGCGGGTTGATAGTATTTTAATGAATTTGTAATAATAAAAAGCATTGGGTAGGTGTCTCAGTATTTTGATTTAAATTAAGTTTCTAGTATATAGTGTGCTAGTATTCCATTTAAGTAATTTTATTGCTTTCATGGACACTTGTCATTTATTTTCCTTTATTTAAACAAAGAAAATAAGCAAAAAAACTAATAACAAGTCACTTATCACTAAAAAGTTAATCGTAAATCTTTGAAAAATTACCTTAGTATATCGGATGATGGAAACTTAATATTAATTAAATAATAAACCTTGTTTCAATATTATTGCAATACATTAACAATGCTATTACAACATTATTACAATATTCTCAACCGCAACATACCAAAAAACCCATATAGAACATAAATCCATCCGCCCATGAGATAATCCTCCCCATTACTATACTCCTCTGCTTAACGTCCATTGTTGTCCCATAAATTTCCCATCCCCCTTAAACCGCAAAATTAACGCGCCGTTTGTGCTTTGCAAACTGCTCTCTCTCTTTTCCGCCCGCGGCCATCTCCTGACCAGCAGAAGAAGCCGGAAGTGAAGAAGAAGAAGAAGAAGGCGAGCCGCGAGGATAAGTCCGACGGGGCGCGCAGCGACTCCGAGAGCGACGAGGACGAGCCGAAGGGAGCAGCAGCAGCAGCAGCAGCCGAGGAAGAGCAAGCCGACAACATGATTCACACGCCGCAGTACCACCACCCTCATCATCCTCATCACCGCTCGTTTCAGGTAAGTCGTGACTGTAGGAGAGTGGAGCGATTGTTTTTCTTTCTTCGCACACCTGACGGCCCGGCGCTCTCGGACCTTTTGTACGCCGATGGAGCTCGAGCTATCTTGAATATACAATATTTCATGCTATAGTGTTTTGATAAAGCAGGTGAAGACTAGCTTAGCCAGGAGTGCAGATGCGAAAATAGAGCGAGTATAGGGCTTTGAGAACGTGGAACGAGTGTCTTTAACGCGACTTCGAATAACACAGAGATCCTATAGATGTTGTTGAAAATTAAAAATCGAATGATATATCGCAGGCCAAAAGAATTCAAAAGTGTTTCCAAAGGTATTTTTAAATTCTATACCTTAAAAATGGCTGAAACACTGTCCCAAAAAAATTAAGTCCTCACTCACAATCGCCGGCAACCCACATCTCGCGTCCTCATCGAGACCGTACCAACCCGACAATTTGACTCTCACTCCTCCTCCGACCACCGCGACTTTTCCAACTCGTGAGTAATAAGGGGTTCTCTCTCTCTCTCTCTCTCCCGCCGAATAGAGCTTTGATATATATACGAAGTAGAAAGGCCAGGCGGGCGCGGAGCGGCGTTTACGGTCCATAAACGGGACGCGCGGGTTATTTACTGCACGGCGTACACGTATATACATACATACGTACGTACGTACATATATACATGTACGCCGCGCAGTCCGCACCCAGCAATTATCCGTCGTAACCGCCGTCTTAATGCACGCGCCGACGGATGTTACATGCGTCGAAATTGACGGTCCCCTTCCGCCTTTTTGCGCGCCGGAGGAAGCCGGATTCCCGCGAGGTTTTGATTTTCTCCACGCGCGGATTTCGTCGCGATGATTGTAGACCGATATCAGCGCGTATAGGTTTTACGTGCGTTTTGAAATGGAAAATATGATGGTTTTTGCGATGGTATGTGTGTAACCGAATATATCGAGAACGCGCGTCGTTGCAATCGCGCTCGAAGATTTATGTTTTTAATTACTTTTCGAGTACAGCCAGTGATTAGGAAATATGGAATATCGTTTTTAAACGTAACGAACAAAAAATCGGACGACAGTTAGTTGTGTAACTGCTGCGACGGTTATATTTTAAACACCGGTTAGATATTCGTGGTCTAAAATATAAATGATATAAAATTTACAGAATCAATGCAGTCGTAGAATTAATATATATTTGCAATAAAAAAAGTTTTATTCTTTCTATCACACATTTCACAAAAATTCAATGCGCATGAAACACAAACTCTTCCCAGAGCAACTTCCCGGAGCCGCGCAAAGTATAGCGAGGAGTTTGAAAATTATGCCAAATGACAGCTAATTTGCCGCAATAATCCGCGCGTAAAAGCCGCGTTTTTTCATCAGCCCATAAAACCGTATATCAGGTTAAACCATATTTTCCGCGGGCAGCCACACAGAGATGCACAGCAGCGTCCGCTGCTGTTGCTCATTAGAAAACAATAATTCTAACTTAAGTACCCGCGCGATAAATCGTGGGGCTGCTGCGCGCGCGTATACCGAGAAAAGTAGCCTCAAAAATCTTTGAAATCCGCAGCAGTAGCAGCAGCTCATCAACTGCGCGCTTTGCTTCCTGTAAATAAAAAAGTCCTGCGTATACACTACAGAGACACACACACATACACATACAACGGAAAACGCACAATCAAGAGCGAGAGAGAGATGCGCGCGCGTCGCGATCGTAAATCCCGGCAATAAACAACTATTAGCGATCGCGACCCTCATTGCGCCGCACTACTGCGCTACGAGCGCTGAGGTTATGCAAGCCCGAGCGCGTGCGCGGGAATATTTTTACGAGCGCTGATTGTAATTGTCGCCGAGGTAAGGATGTGTATGTGTATACGCGCCGTCTTCCGCGTGGCCTCGCGACATGCGACGAGTATACTGCAGTAGCAGCTTTTTCGACACACACACACACACACACACACACACACACACACACACACACACACACACACACACACACACATGGATAGAGAGTCCAGGAGAAGCTGTAATGACACGTCTGGCAGCCGCGATGGAAAAAACTGTACGCTGCACGGTTTTGATTTTCGCCGGTTTTCCTTTAACGGAACGTTATACGTTGCGAGAGATGCGCTGTTCGGATCTCGTAATGGTAGATTTGGCTTGTCGCGGCTTGTGTTTGTCTACAATTGCAGCGTGGGTAAAGGAAAAAGAACGGAGTTTCGTCCACCATTAATGTTGGGGCAATACTGGAGTAGTATTGAAATAATTAATTTTTGCAGGAGGAGAAATCTATTGTTAAATTAACTGTCATAACTGGTAAATATTTTCTTTATAAGTTGAGTCAAGGAAACTGGTTCTATATACGATCAGATCTTGCTCATTGATTTACAGTTCTGTGAAACAATAAGTATACATATGCTTATTCATCATTACAATTTGATATTGAAAATTTCTTGCTAAAAAGTAACTTCACAAAAAAAAAAAAAATTTAACAATTTTGAGTAATGAGAAGAACGAATGTTATTTACGATACAAAACATACAATAGATACGATCATAAATCTTTACATTAGTTCAATAATAGTCTAGTGTATACGTGTATATAGTTTTTTTTTATACGAGAAACGGTGATAATATTCTTTTGTTTTGAGTAGTTGTAATTCTAAAATTACCGTGAGAAATGTTATATTTAACTTTGAAACGGATAATATCAGAAGAATTTTTCGAAGCTACAACCAAAACTTTAACATCACGTTAACTCTGACAAACTTACATTTAATTACCACTAAACTCCGTTAAATTACAACAACACCTACACTCAACATTTACCAAACCATTTTTCAAACTCTCTTTCTCTCTCTCCCTCCCTCGCAAAGGGCAATCAATCATCAAAAAACCCGCGCGCCAAACCACCGCAGCGCGTAGAAAAATTCAATAACCACGGAAAAATCCACGATCGTTATACTGTACCTACCTACCTACCCATGGCTTTGGCGCAAACCGCGCCACAGAAAGCCCCTCGGGCCCGTAATTCTCAGTCTCTCTCTCTCTCCGCCGCAGCCACAAATCAAAGTACCCATATACGCGCCAGTTAACTTGCTCTCTCCCACCTCGCGTCGATACAGTGCGCGCGCCATTTTTTCGCGGCGCGTGCACCGCGCTGCATTTTCTTTGCGTATATCGCCGATGTGTGTCAGAGATAATAGAGGATAAGGTTGTGCGAGAGTGCGTGCTTTGTCTGCAAATTGGATTACAATGTCGTTGATATGTTGTAAATTTTGAATGTTGAAAAAGAAATGTTGTTGAAACGTTGCTTCAATATTGTTTCAGTAGTAGTTTTTTTTTGGTATTAGAAATGAGCCGAATAGCCAAATTAAAATGTCCAACGTACAATTTAGTCCTGTTTTGATCAGTAACGAGTAGCACAATCGGTATTACTTAATAGCGAGAAAAAGACCTTTGTTAATTGTAAAGCATGCAAATCATTTTCCAAATCACACTAATCATGCAGCGTGACAATGACCTACGCTATATACGCTAAACACTTACTATTTCCATCTCTTTCGTGCGCTCTTTTATACACTTTGTTATTATACGCTCGTATCGCGGGTTCTTTGTTGTCCCCGCCACGGGACATTATTTCTACTCGGCCATAAATTTTCCGTAATTGCGTGAAAATTCGTATCAATTATCGACATTTGATATAAGACTCCTGTAGCATTTCATTCAATATAGACGCCTCAAATAAAGTTTCGCTATTTTAAGATTTAATGAATTATTACCTCAGTGATTAAAAGTCATGCTATAACATTATTATTTCAATACGGAAACTATAATATTATTGTAATACTGTGTTAATACACCAATACTAAATTTACAAATTTAAGAAATAATTCTTTTAAAAATATACATATCTACCTGCAACAGCTCTTTCTACATTCTCTTTGTAGATGTTCCGACATCACCAAAAATCTCTCCCCTTTCGATTCCCCTGTGAATCTTATCATCCCGCAGTTAACAACGTCCGCAGACCAAAGCCAGCCTCGCCGCGCCTCATGAATAAACATCCCGCGTTCAAATTTTCGAAAAAATTTTCTTCGCCGCGCGCTCTGACCCCCTACGGACCGCATCGATCATCGATCAATCGTCCTTTTTCTACGTGACGTAACCCCCACGCACGCACGCAAGCGCGTGTACCTACACTCGCGGCCGCACGTGTGCACCTGAGTATAGAGAAGATCCTCTCCGGCCAATCGGCCACTATGTTCCCCTCCTTCCCCCTCTGCGTGCGCCGAGCGCAGAGAGAGAGAGAGGATCGACTCTCCGCCGGCGGATCTGAGCCTGACACTCGCCCGTGCGACGCGCGCGTGTTCAAGTCTGTGCTCTATAATATACATCGCGCTGTTCGGAGTTTCAGTGGACGGCAAAAGAGACAAAAGTAGTAATTACGTGATTATTAAACTGTGAATGAAGGGGATGAGGAACTTGTGTGACCTGTGGTGACTTTTTTGTGAGGAGTGAGACGGATTTGTGTGACGAATGAGGAAGACGATGTTGTGTGATGTATGAAGGCGAATCGTAGAGGTGGGACTAAAAGTACATCACATATGAACGACGTGCAGCAAGCGATTTTCAAGCCGCACTACGCGACCGCGATTACCGACCAATCAGCGAGCGCAGAATGTTGGAACTTTGTTGTGGACGAGGGACTGTTGCAGGTATAGATACATATTTATATCTCAGAGTGTACTTAAACAATATTACTGTAGTATTAAAAGAATATCATAATATTATTACTTCCGAGCGTTGGAGTAACAATTACAACAGCGATACGCGAGAGCGTATAATATACTAAATTACAGTGTTAAGTCAGTTCTGAAACAATGCGATAAAAACGTAATTACTGCACAGTGAGAACGTAATAAAACTAAAAATAATAGGCTAAATATCATTCAAAAAGTCGCGCACAATGTTTGTTTCCGCAGTAGCAGCAGCATTAGCCTCAGCATTGAATTCACCGTGAGCGCGCACGCGTGTGTATATTACAGGCATTTTCCTTTTGTCTATAATTGACTCAGCCATTATGTAAAGATCACGCTAAACCGGTAAAATGATTGGTAAATGGAAATTATACGATATAACGACGAAGAAAGGTTTTAAAATCGGATCACGACAACAAGACAGCATTGCCAATGTCACAACTATAATGTGTCTCCCGTCAGGCTGACCGCGCTTTTTTCGCTATGCGATTGTCGAGGAAACTGTCGGCCGGTGGGGAGAAAAAAAAGACATTAATTGCCGCTCGACGAGCGGGAAAAAGGCGTTAATTTAAATTTTTTCGAGAAGACGAGCGTGCAGCGGTGTCAGTCCACGTGCTGGAATATCGAATATGAATTAATTATTCAGGCAAGGTTTTTTTTGTTAGTTTTAAAATATTTAAGAATCATTAAACGATGAGTTAATTCCGTTGTCTGTCAGAACTGTTAAGTTAATTAAAAAGTCGTGCCCGCTTAACCTAGAAATCTCCGGTCTCAAATTTTCCTCAACAATGCGCGAAATTTATTAACCCCGCCACCGATAACTCAGCGCCTCAATTAACGACCTGCAGCTCGGCTCGGCGAAAAAAAGTGCCTCTCGGCGCTGTTAAGACCAAAAGACCCCTTCCCACGCTAAATAAATAAACAGCCTCAATAAATCACGTCGCGAGCTCTCGAAAAGTGTTTCAAGGTGTAGACGAGTACATACACATACACACACTCGTGAAAGTGCCAAAGTGCACAATGGCCAGGTGAAAGTCCTCGCCGGAAAACAGTGGGCCCCCTGACAATTATTGTTATCCTACTTGTCGCATGTCGTGCACCTGAAAATATAAACTGCACGCATTATTTTTTTGTGGGTCGTCGTTATCGCGTTTTGTTTATTTCTTTCTTTTTTGTCTCTGCTTAAAGCAGCCAAAATTTAAGACAGTTGCGCAACTCTCGAGAGACGGGGGTTTTCACAGTGCGTGACCCAGAAAGATTTTTATATTCCCTGAGTTACGATTGGTCGGTTTAGAGTTGATTCACTAGCCAGCGATGATTCGCGTTATATTTTTCCCGACTTTACGCTGGAAATTAAATCATATCATGTAAATTACGCGCGTGTACTTAACCTATATATTAATGATACATATATTTTTTTCAGAGGTTTTTTTTTTCTGCAATTTAATATTTACTTTGAAAACTTTATGATTTTAAAGAGAATATTAGCAGGTATAGCATTTGTTCAATTAACATTGATACAACGTTACAATGATATTATTCTCATTAAGGTCACGCCGTTTTTTTTTCATATTATTACATAATTTTTTTCAGTTTTTTATCGTTAAAAATGAAAAGTTAAATTAATAAAATGTCTCAGGTCCCCCTCTTATTACATAAGTACTCTACTTGTAGGTTGACTCCGAATAATATAAAAAACGATTAAACTTATAACGAATCGGATATAAAACGCTCAATCTACCATATTTACGACGCTTATTAATACTATTCCGAAGAAGCGCATTGGAAAATGCGTTTTGATTATACATACACGGCTAAGCGTATATGCACGGCACATGAGAGCGTAAACGTCCGTCAGACCTGCCGCGCGGCTACTCGTTCCGTTTTTTTTCGCCGCTCATTTTACTATACGACACGCGAAAGCCTCGTGATTTATTCATCGACACGTGTATTCTATATTTAATTGATCTTTTTCACGGCGCAGAAAAAGCGGCGCGCGCATCATGTCTATTCCGGAATTAAAATGCGTTTTTTATATACGCACGTGTCATGCGATTGGGGGAAAAAAAGAAGGAATAATAATAAACAATTATTTTCGCTAATTGCGGAATCATTATATCCGCCTATATAGTTTAATGATTCACTGACAAAAACGTCTGCGGTGATCGAATTGAAACTAGTTTACCATATCGATTAATCATATTTACTATATCTTAATCGTGGAGTATATAGGGATGACATTGAGGCATCACTACAATTAATTACTAAGCGCTAAAACAAAAAAACTCTCCACAGGTATCACGTACTCAATTATAAACGTAAAAATAATACTAATACAATATTACATCAATATTGAAGTAATATTATACATACTATACAGCGTTTTCTACCACCAGCAACTAAAAAGACCTGCACTCATAATACATCTTCACTCGACGTTTTTGCGCATCCGCGCGCGCGGGGGGAGGTCCGCTCAAGGCCTTTTATATCGCTTATGTCGGTCGCTTATTTCTAGGATCGTCCAAGGCCCCACGACTCTAAGGTTCCTCTCGATAACACGTTGTTCGCCGCTCGCGCGCGCGCGCATATACACGCGACAATGCCACGGTATATACATGTACGTGGCAATTACAGGTGGCCGAGGGTCAGTGTTAATACGACACTCGCGTGAGCGAGAGAGAGGGAGAGGGACTCCAAAAATGACACGTTGCGCCTCACTTGCGTAAGGTCCTCTGCACGAGTATAGCGAGCGTTTGTTGGAAAAAAGAGTATAAGAGAAGGATGAAAAGAGAGGAAATTGCGGTCGGGGCGAGGAGCGTTTAATTGAATCAAGTGCGCTTATTAAGTATGTGGAGTATAGCGGAGATTTGGATGGAACACGGCTTGGCGAGGAGTTGTAATTTCAGAACAAAATTTTAATGACTTAATATGGTAAGAAAGTAGTGGTTATATACTTCGAGGTTTGGCATGTCAATGATGAATGGGAAAATAAAAACAGCATTGAAGCGACATTGATTCCTGTATAGTATGTCACATTGTAAAGTTTTTCTCATGTTATCGTGTATATTAAGAAAGCAACATAAAACTAAACAAATCTTAATTTGCATGAATAATAAACAGCCTCAGTTAAACAATGCGACATGTCACTTAAATCTGGAACCCAAAAATTTCTCTTAATTTGCATACACTCACCGACATTTCTCGCGACAGCTATACACACGCACACACACACACACACTCCCGAATAATGTGTCGCCCGCTTGCACGCTGCAGCACACTACGCAAATCAGGCTCGACAAACTCGCGAAATTTACAGCTTCGTCAAAGCCCCGCAATCCGGAAAACGTGCATACTATACCGAGGAGGATCCAGGAAGCGCGATAAATCGCCTCTTGCACGCGCGGGGCCCTCGTAAAAGTCTAAACTCAGCAGCGCGCGCTCGCGTCGTTAAGGCTACTACTACCACTCGCGCTCTCCTGCCTACTATACAGCTTCAGCGTTTGCTCTGGGATTACGATTATTATTATTATTATTGTGTTGTAAACGGACAGGGAGAAAAAAAAGAGAGAGAGAGCTGATTGTTAGGCTAACCTTTTGCCGGAGGGCGATAAATAAAATCTATGTTGATTTTCGAGATGGTATTCGAGAGCAGCGGGGTTTTACCGGCTGAGAAATGGAGTGGAGTGGAATTTTTCATTTTTTTTCGACCGGGCGAGTATATAGACGAGCGGAGTGGGTTCACGAGGTGAAGTTCGCATTTGTTTACATTGTGGTGCACAGGTAACGGAAGGTATATATTTTTAGATTGAGAAAAAGGGGCGTTTAAAATGTATTGTACAAAGTAATATTGAAACAATATTGAAATAGTATTGTTTCAACTCTAAACTAACGTTGGTGTTCACACTTTAACTGGCTTATTCAAATTTACAGCTTCCTAATTTGACATTTATTGCGCTGCCATCACAAACGAATAAATCATCCAAAACAAAGCATGTAATTCAGTTTCCACGCACTTCTGTCTCGAAAAGGAAATCCAGCCCTCACACCGCCCCCAGCATAATCAAACAAATCGTTAGGGCCCATCAGTCGAATAAATTAATTTGGAAAGCTGCCGCCACCGTCGCCGCGCGTGCACCCTTGTAAATTTCCCCGAACGACGGGGGGACAGTATTTGACTATATGGGCCCCGAGACGACTTAGCTCTGTCTCGTAGTTTTGACAGGCGAGGGCAGAGGCGGGGCCCCGTAGGGGGCAATTAGTGGGTCCCAACCGCGGATTATCGTCGCGCGTCGTGACGTTCACGGTTGCTCGCGGACTTCCGAGGGATTTTCGGTGAGTTAACTTGTTGCGGTTGCGTCGGGTTTACCGCACTTTTCGGGAAAAGCCGGAAACTGCGACAGGTACGACGACGGGACCCCGAACTGGAGCAACTTGGGATTAATCCTTGTGATGGGCTTTCTTTCAGGTGGTTATTATGTTATTAGCGCACAATGAGGTAACTTCGAGGTTGTGGTTTGTTTTGGTTGCGTATTTAACAAAGGCATTGAAATACTTATATTTCTTTATCCATACTGATTTTTTTTATTATGATTATTAATAACTTTTTATTTATATATCGTATTAACGTTATTATAATGTTGGTCTTATATTATTAAATTTTTATGCTAGTTACTTAAAAACATTAATAATTTTGATGAAAAAATTCATATTTCAATTATTATTTAATTATAAATAATTTAAATAAACGAAAAATAATTCTCTTAACAAAATCTGCCGGCTACAATTCATTCTGTAACATCAATAAATCACAGCTCCCAGCTTTCAAAAATCGCAAACCAGCGCAAATCGCAATAGTTACCCTCTGAACGACAATAATCGCGTCAAGGCACTCACGCAAAAATGAACAATCGCGCATCATCGCGCCCAAAGGGACGTTTCGGCGCGCACGCGCACGATTGCCACTATTTCTCATCTTGACTTCCGTCGTGTCGCCTCGGGGCCGACCTTCCTCCACCTCCACCTCCAACTCCTCGTCGCTGCAATTTTCGCATTTTCATTATAACGTCGACGCTGGACGCAATTATTGAAAATTCGCGCGCTGCGCACAGTAAGTGAATATTAAGCCTCTCACGCGTGTGTTCGTCGCCTTTTTCGAGACGCGCGGAATATGAATACAATGATCAAGCGCGCGCGAGAGCGTTGATGCGTAATCGCCCGAGCCAGGAATTTGTCATTTCAGCCGCTGACAATGAAGAATATCCCGTAATTATCATTTTTTGATAGTTTATTCTAATGCTTTCAGGAAATGTTTGCTTTGTCTCATGCAAATTGCTCGGTACCACCTCAAAATTATCGTATAATTTACAATAATAAACGAAAGCTCGAAATTAATTTAGCCGTACAAAATCATTTTTTTTACAATGCTGTTTATTAGCTTTATATAACTTTCTCAACCACATATAACCACACATTTTTGCAAACCGCCTCGATCGGTAAATTTCAAACGCTCAGCGTGACCATAAACAACGCCGCTTTCGCAAACAATCGATATACCGACTACCGCGCAGCTCTCTCGCGAAACGAAAATAAAAAGAATCGCAAAGTAGCAACACACGGCAGCAGGAGCAGGAGCAGGTCGGACAGCCGGGGCCGCTCTCTCGCGGCTTCTGCTGCAGGGTCGTTAATTACGCGCAGTCACTCACCGGACTGCAGGTGTTATGATTTATGCGCATTGCGGTACTCGTCCAGAGGGTACGAGAGAGAGATGAAAATGCGTCCCGTTCCCGAAACCCAATATGCGCGAGATTGCCCGAGACATTGTGTCGCGCGTGGAGAGGCCACTATACTTTATGAGAGTTACAGTTGCGCGCGTCGCGCGCTGATGGATTTTCGTATCGCGCGAGATCGCCGCCGGGGCTCTCTGTGGGAATTCTCGCAATTGGTTCGAACGCCGGATTATTACGGTCTAATGGGTTTCGACTTGGACCCGTTGATTTGAAAATGTTTTTATTCAATTGAGAAGTGAAAAATGTGCGAGCGTGTGACAAGTAATATTGGTTCAATATTGTTTCAACGTTGTTTCATTATTGCTATAACCATTTTTTGTGAATCATAAAAATAATTAAAGTTTATAGACTTATCTATTGTCTGTCACTGTATAATACACATATTATTGATGACTGATCGAATAATCGTATAACTCACGTGCAATTTTATAATACCAGCGATACTGGCAGCTTTTATGACTTTGATTTCGATGTTTTGGTCGCGTGCACTGCCACACGAGCGTTAGCAGCAGAGAAAAAAGACAGATCAGGCCCCCAAGGCCACGATCGTAAAATAATCCTGCATGTCTTGGCGATTTTCGATTGTAAAGATGACATGAATTGATGGCGCGGAGCTGAGAATAATAATTTATACGCGCGGAGATCGAGTGACATAAAGTTTAAAACTAGTGATTGACTCTCGCATAATAGAAGTAACATTGAATAAGTATTACGGAGTGACAGATGCGTGTAACGCAAAAGAAGATCCTGTTATCCTTGATAATTTTTTTTAACGAACAGAGAAAAAGAAAAAAAAGTGCGCGAATGCTCAAAACGATATTTACTTTATCAAAATTAATATTAAATTTAGCGCGCGCGGATTCGCCACGGCATTTTTACCCGTCGGCGCGGCAAAAGTGGCGCAAAGTACTTCTCGCTTCCGTCGCGAAACTACCTTCGCGCTTCGCGTTTTTGCAGGCGAGCGCACGTGTATACACACAGAGAGAGATCCCGTCAAATCGTCCCGAACAAATCGCGCTCGGCTTCCTCTGACAATTTCAGGTTAATCTGCGTTACTCGCGCGCGCGATGGACAAAAAGCCTCTTTGCGCGCTTTTTTCCGTCGCGCCGCGGTGTAGCGCTAAGCTGTATTTCGCATCGCAGTCTAATTATTTCGCGTTTGCGCGGCTTTTTGCGCGTTTAGGAAAGATTTAGCGTGGGTTTCTGCCTCTAAATGACCTTTTCTCAAAAAATTAACAATAAAACAACGTTACATTAATATTAAGACAATATTGTTACCTAAAATACTATATACTGATATTTTTTTAAATATAAAGCACGAAAGCTTAATAACCTTCTTGCAGTAGCTTTTCCACCTTGCGCGTGTACATATTTGTTCGCGGTCAATTTTCGATGTTTGCACCTCTCGAACGGTCCTTGACGCGCATCCTTCGCGTGCCTACAGAGTGTAGCCGCCTCCGCGGCGTACACACGCACAGACAATTTGCATCTCTCGTCACGAACGCGCGAGACAGCCGCTGCGCGAAATTATCAATTAATTTTTTTGTCGCAACTGGCAGTGATGTTTAGTTCGATCGATGAAAATATCGTGCAAAGATACCGGATAATAATTTTTTCGAAAAATTTTGTTGTGGTCTTAGTCCAGATGATTTTTTTTTTTCGGTGCACGATAGAAAGAGTTAAAAGTGTTGATACAGACGCGGCCTTAGTGTGATTTAAAGTCCACGGCTGGCACCGTTGTTTGAGTTTCCTTGTGTGCTCGAAGCACTCAAACGTAAAGGAGTTTCAACGTCGAGTGCGTATAGGCTCAATATTTTGAGCTATCGGTTATAGAAAAAAATATTTTTTTTCTTTTTACTTTTACGTATTTGCCTTATTTTTCATAATAATTTCAATTTTAGTCTAGCATTACCTTTTAACAGAACCGAAACGAACGTATAATCCCCATGCATCAATCATATTTTTATAATATAAAATAACGATAATTCCTTGCACGGGGTTTCTTACCGTCAGATCAGAGAACGATTTATCGAATCCCAAAATGACGCGCGTCTTTCCATCGCTGCAGCAGCATTGCTTTAATATTACTTCAATACTCTCGTACGTCTCGAAACCACCTAAAAATCTTAAAATCTCCAGAACTGCGTCACCCTTGACCCTCTCCGATCTGAGGCGGAATCCGTGGCGTACAAAGAGCGCGACACGTCGTGTATTAATCATGTCGCGGCGCACCGAAAAGGCCTTAATCACCGGATTAACGGCGAACCGCGCGCGCGCATGCGTACATGGGGCCTAATGTTTCTTTTACGCTCATATATATACTCGTACCAAGTTCGGTTCCTGCATCGTCACTCAATTTTCTCTTATTAATATTGTTCCCGACGCGTGCGCGCGCGGAGGAAATGCGCGTCCCTCTAATCTTCCGCGCCTGCGTAGGATCGTCGAACGGAAATGGATTTGCTTGACGAATTGTATAATGTTTATTATCAATATTACGGTTAATTTGGTAAGTGGCCAAGATTGCGTCTTGATCTGGCATTATTGTAACGTTAGAGGACTATTATCGAATCATAGTATGTAATGCTAATTATAGGGATCGAAATATCCACTTAAAATTTTATAAATGTAATTGGTTTGAACTGTAATGACACTTTAGAGCTGTAATTTGAAATAAATATACACCTTTATATAATTAATACTTTAATAACATTATTACAATACTGTAACAGTATTAAAGTAATACTATTTACATCATCTACCACACAAAGAAATATTAAAGAACCTAAAACATGCACAAAAATACAAATATCATCTGCCACCATCACTACCACCACCTATTTATCAATGAAGAAGTAACATCTTTTTGCCCTCCACGTCGGCACACGTAAAAACTTCCGTAACAACGCGTCGACATTGCCTGTATCCAAGGCACCCTCAGGAGCCCCGAAAAAAAGAAGAAGAAAGCACACACGCAGAATTCCGCGGAATGTCTCTCGCAATTTTCTCCCTTGCATTCGCGCTCGATAGAGATGCGCGCGCGGCGCACAGTGGCAATAACTACGCGACGGGGCAGCTGAGCGCGACGAATCTGCGCAAAGTGGCCTGTTTCCGACTCTCTCTCCCCCTCTGGCCCCTTTGCAAATTTTTGCGAGCTGAGTCGCCGGACAAATTGTTTCTAAAGGTCTTTACCCCTGGAATTCTCTCTTTCGCGCGAAATTCCTAGAAATCTCATCGATCGTCTTGCGTTGCACCTAACTGCTCTAAAAAAACCGCGACAAGCATCGTTTACCCAGCGATTCGTTATGGAACTTCTTTAGTACACCCCGCGTTCTCCGTCGACACTTTCAATTTGAAATTACACCCGCGCGCACTCGTGCCTATAAGCGGACATCGATACGTTCGCTCGAGACTTTCCCACGAAAGGTTAGGTTTGGGGCTGTTGCTGCTTCTGCAAAAAAAGGACCGCGCCGCGACCGCGTAGCGAATGAATGAGCCACGCATTCCGTCGCTGGCGCGCTACCACGGCGCTTATGATTTATGCGACTATGCGCGCTTTTCATATACACATCCTGGCTGTTTGTGAATTCTTCATCAAAGCTGCGCGTCCCCGGATTATTTCCGTAATAGATTATTGACTTTTTTATACCTGTTTGCTTTGCGCTGCATCTGCGGGTTTTGTCGCGTGTACAGGTGGTTATTAGATGTTTTATGCGAGACGTTGTTGTGCAACGCTGCGTGTACGATATTGAAAATCGTCGGATAATATTTCAGTTTCTACTATACCTTGTTATTATTGAGATGAAAGGTTATACATAATAGAAATGTAAGATATTATAACATTAATTCAACAGTATGGTAATATTAATTCAACAGTATTGTAACATTAATTCAATAGTATTGAAACATTAATTCAACAGTATTGTAATATTACTTACATATTAGTTGAAGAGACACTTTTAACGTCGCTCACATATTAAAAAATTCAACTTCAAAACGGCAAAAAGCAAATGTAAAATCCTCCTAGAAAGCTCTTCGTCCCATATAACACGCTCCTGCATCCGGCGTTCGAATCTCCGCTGCACGTATATAACACGCGGCAGATGCGCGCTGACAAGCGATTCTGCGCGGCTCGCCAGATTGCTCGCGCTCTCGCGCTGATTGATGCCCAACAATCCGCGCCTCTCTTCCCTATTCATTTTCCTCGCGGCGGCAGCTAATGCGCGACTACCGCGTTTACGCGTCGCGTTTTTTGAATTGCCCGCGCTGCTCGCGTGAGGAGAACGACCGCGAAACGGCCATTTAATTGATTAGAATTCAATGACGCGAGCGAGTGAGTGAGTTAGTGGCGAGAATGGGATAGGGAAATTAGCCTTGATCGTAGCAGCGGCGGGTGATGGGAATGCGATAGGATGGATTTTTTGTGCTCTCTCTGTTGAGGTCGTGAGGATAAAATATATTGCTTTGTGGAGTCGTGTATAGTGGTAATGCGTATGGTTCGATATAGGTTGCAGAGAAAACGAGGTTTAGAACATTTTCTCGCCGTTTAATAATTAATCTTCGTCGGTTACTTAATATCCACATTCAATTTTCTCATGTTTAAGACATATGCAAATGATATACTTGAAAACTTTTTCACTACTTTCTATACATTTATTTTATATCCATTAAAATTGGCATTACACATTCGCCCTTCCAACCTACTACAACATCTTGACAAATACCACTTCACCTAACAATCCAAAAAAAGACTAAACCAAACCTCGGAAGTAACACATGTACGTAGGTACCATGCACACACACATACACGCGGGCTTCGATATTTCACGCTGGAATAATCGAGAAAACATTAATCCTCTCTACGCGAGCGCGCGACACACACGATGGCTATCGCGCGTGAACCTGCGCGTGCGTATGCGTCAATCAGAGGAACGAACGAGACCATTAATATCGCGACACCTACGCAGCGGGTGGTTGCGATCGAGATGCGCTCGCGATAAGCGCGCGTGTGTTTATGATGTGCGGGCGAGATTTATTGGGTATCGGTACGAGCGACGACGAATTATTGATTTTTTCGGGGTGATAAGGGGTATGAATGTGAATGTTTTTTGAGTTTTTATTTTTGGTAGGGTATTTGAGGAATGTTTTATATAGAAGGTATTTTTATAAACTTGTTATAATTACGGCTTCCGTATGGATAAATGGTAATATTATTTTATTATAATATATTGCGTAAGGAGTAATTGATTTCGTTGTGTAACGAAAATAAAGATATAACGTACGAAATTGTTCCATTGGAATTGTCAAAAGCTATAATTAATAGCCCGGGAGGTAATCAAACTCGAGACTTAAATCCGGTATCGGATTACAGGTCGAAGGCGAAGTGCATTTATTATTCGAATCGAAAGAGAAAAAAAATTATACGCCTGGACGCTAGAGCGTTAGACTTTTTTGACAGCTCGACGTTCGAAGGTTCGGGTTCCGTGTGCGCACATATATATTATACACCTTTTGTTGAACACAGCCAAGGGCAATAATCGTGATTCAATGTACGACTGTCAATGCGAGAGAGCTGATCGAAATCGTTCAAAGCCGATTTCAGGTGGGGAGTGTCTTCCGAAATACTTTTGCCGATTTTTTTTTACGCTGTCGAACAATGGGTGGTCTTATTCGCCAGGTTATTTGTTATTTTGATGTACATGAAAATGGGTTTCATTGTTGATTTAGAAATGGTTAATATAGTCAGTAGAAAATAATCTTATTAAAAAATCTATATTAGTTTTTTTTTAATCATTGTTATTAATTATAATCTCCTGAAATTATCTTATTTGTTTTATTGAAAAGGCACAGTGCAAAGAAAGCTAAAAAAAATCTTTTTGAAGCATCTAGCAACTTAAAAAACAAAGAAACAAAAAAAATGTTTGAAAAAAAACCATAGCATTGAAAAATAACTTGCAAAAAGTTCAAGCGTATCCTAAACAATCCCACCTATAATAATTACAACAAAACTAATGAATCTTCTCCGCTTCCAGAGCCGAGTGCCATTCGTGCGCACGATGAGCATGGACCAGCGCTGGCCGGACATCGCGCCGTTCTTCCCGACGGGCAGCGGCGCCGGCGGCAGCGGCAGCGACGCCTTCGCCCACCCGGGCGCCAGCGCCGTCGGCCCGCATGCGCACCACCATCACCACCACCACCATCATCATCATCCCAGCTACACGAGCCTCGGTGGCACCGGGCATTCTTACGAGAGCACCACCGCCCAGCGCAATGTGCTCTTGCACAATGCCACCCTTGCGCCGCCAGTCGGCGACCTCAACAGCACCGGGGCGTATCATAATACCGGTGAGTATGGTGGCGAAGTCGGGGATGTAGGATT
>JAPYZO010001127.1:0-23912 GCA_030522905.1 Torymus flavipes | reverse complement strand
AAAACGTGAATTTTGCAGAGCCTGCAGCCCACGGATCCGCCGATCTTCGAGGTGAGCCACCTGCTGATCAACGAGACGGTGACGCAGCTGGTCCTCTGGGGAAGCCTGGGCATCGTCGTCGTCGAGCTGCCGAGGCGATGGGGCAAGGAGGCAAAATTCCAGGGAGGAAAAGAAGTCATCTCTTGCTTGTAAGTATGACGCGCGCGTGAAAATCTCGAGTCTAACGAGCAATTGCGCGCGTCAGCTCTCTTTCTCGAGCAATTCTCCTCCAGTCGTCGCGACTGCTAATATCCGGCAATTAAGTGGGTGTTATAATACGCTGGGAGAGGGGGGAGGGGGAAGGCGTTTGCCACCCTCTTATGGAATTAAGCTGGCTTTAGCCCGTTAGTTTTGAAAAGTTGCGCGCGCCGAACGCGGCTGAATACTAACCGCCTCATCAACAACACATGCCACATCGCGCACTATCTCCGCGGCAGCATAGCCCCTTACTTACGCCTTTCTCGGCCTCGCGCTCTTCCAAAATCTCTAATCTTATTTCGGATAATTTTACAAGTTCGCACGCGCTCGCTGCCGTTATCGTTATCGGCGCACGTGATATCGCGAGCGCGGCAGCTCGTACGTTTACCTCAGATACGCGACCGCGCGTGTCTCGCCTCAGAATAATCCCTTCCACCTTGTTTTTCTTTTAGCCGCTCCCGATAGTTGTTCTTCGTTAAATAACGCCTCCTCACATCCTATGTATATATATAAGAAGCGCTGCAGCATTTAAGAAGAGCAGGACTAATGGGATAAATTTCGGAGCAGAGAAGGCTCGCGCGATTAATAAACATATTTCGCGAGCGGGCTCTCCTCTTGCGCGCGAAAGTGGCAAAGTTTTGGGGAGAAAGAGAGAGAGAGAGAAAGATATTTAGAAGCGCGAGTTTTTACAGTGTGCCGCGCTTAAGCGGGAACGAGGTGGGAGGAGGTGGAGAGCCAGTGCCGCGAATTTATACGATCGCGGGAGCGCGCGCAGCTACTAGAGAACGCGAACAGTTTGTAAGCAAGTTGCGGCCATTAGAACGAATCTCGGGGATTTAGGATCTCGCTGCCGCCTAGCCACCTATACATCCTCGCAGCAGCAGAGAGAGAGACTACAAACTGCGCCTCTTGATTATATCTTTCCTTTTGTCTTTCGCCCGCTGGCCGTGTTTTGTCTGCTGCTTCTGCATGCTTGCCCAGCCTCGTTGCTCGCTCTCCTGCTTCCGCCTTTTTGCTAATTCAAACTTTCCTACTACTTTTTAACCTTACACATATATACGCTAGCAATGATCATAGTTTTGTAAATATTTTTGGATTCCCAAAGTCGTACTTCTTCAAATTATTATGAAATATAGGAATGCGTTAAGGTGCGGTCTCAGCAGTTTTAAAGAAAAAGGTAATAAAATGAAAAGTCATCGGGGTGGGGGAGAAGCTGGTGTGTGTGTGTGCGAGAGAGAAAGAGTATAGCGTAGCGAGGCGCGGATTAAGCAAATGGCGGCAATAATGGCGATTATTCGGATTATGATATCAGAGCGCGAAGTGGCTTCGCCGCTAACTGCCGCGCCGCCAAATCCAGACTTCAAGACACCGGATTAAAACTATTACCACTTGGCTCTCTGTTCGTCCTACGTTTCCCCAAGCCTTCGAGCCCCATCTCTTTCCACCGCAACTTTTGTATATTTACAGCCTCCGAGAAAAAGATTCTTTCAGTGGCTTCCTTATTAACCCGCCGCTATAACGGCTTTCGCCTGTGGAGTCGAGGAAAAAATGACACACTTTTTGCTGTGCGAATAACCCGCTCTAACGTTGCTTTGACTAGCTACTACGGCGATTACTTCGTTTTGATTATATATGCGCAATGAATTGCGAGGACTTCGAGGATATTAAGGCGTTTGGGGAGCCGCGCAGTTCGCAGTACTAATTATTGTTTTAAGGATTACCGTTATGTGTTTATTATGCGGGGATCTTGGTTGGTAATATTCGGCTGAATTTTGCTGTCTGCAGCTAGCTCCTACGCTCTCAACTCTACCCACAGTTATGAATAATTCTTGCCTTCTTATTTCTCGAGATCTTCTGATCTTTTTGCCGCTTTTATAAGGCTATTTTGTTTTGAGTTTTCCATAAAAGAATTAAAAACTGTGGAAAGTATTTGTTTAGTTTTTAAAAACACTTTCGGGAGTTGTATGATAGTTTACTATGGTCAAAACGTTTTAAACTTGAATTTCAAATCAGACATTCCATACAAAAACAGTGAGTAACCCTAATGAAAACCGGTTGTCTACTGGTATATCCTAATTTTATAGCTCCATAATCATTCCATGACGCAAGCATATACTTGTATAGTGTTTTGGATGACTTTAAATTTTTATATATGACTTTGAATACAGGTATAGAAAACAACCGGCTAATATCGAGAATATAAATAAAGGAAAAAGCGGGCGCAAAGATAAATGCACATATATCAGGCTGGATGAACGTTCGGTAACAGAAATTATTCATGGCGGGTGCAGCGCTTTAAAAAATGTTGTCCATAAAATGGCGAAAAATGCGCGGTGCACCGTTAGTCTTTGCTCAGCGGCGGACCGGGGCAAAAAAAAATCTATAATTAATGCGAACGAACGAGGCGATTAATCGCGGGAGAACGCGTTCGCGCGGTAACAGCGGAAGAGAGAGAGAGAGAGAGGGAGTACGCACTCTTTCAGGTATTCGTGCTCCCGAATATTTTTGGGCTATCGGGAGCTCGGGCCATACGGCCACATATCCTCCGCCTCCTTCGGGCGCGCGTTTATTTAAAAAAATGATTTAACCTAATGGTTTTACATATGTAATCCCGATAAAAAGCCCGGCTAATCTCGGAGGAGCACGCGCGGTTGACTCGTATATATATCCAGTGCGCGAGCGCGTAATCCATTCTCCCCCGGTATACGCGCGTGGCCACCCTCCGGCGCTCTCCGATGCAGTCCATTTTCGCACCTCGCTCTTTTTTTCCTATTGCGCCGCGCGGCGCTCCCTCTTTTTTCGATGAGCCAGCGCGAAAATCAGCGGCCGACACTGCCCCGGGGATGAGCTTGTTTGCGAAGCGCGGACGCGCCGGCGATGTATAACGACGCACCTCCACCCAGGGGAACGCGATACGTGCCTCACGACCAGTAGGTATTAACTTCGCAACTTATGCCATCGACAGATGTATAAACTGCCTGCATTCAAGTATTTCGTTCTGTTTATTTTAACTTTAGTCAAAAACGCATTATACTTTCGGAGCGATTTTTCACTGTCTGCATTGTTTTTTCATAGGAAAAATATATACATTAATTCAATGTAATGAAAGTATTTGGAGCCATATATTTTATTTATTTCTAGTCATATGTTGGCCATATATTTTGCAAATCTCGCCAATGTAGACGTCTGCGTAATAGAAAGGAAGTGAGAAAATTGTGAAAAACGAGCTTGTCTAGATGAGGAAAACAAATCAATTAGGAGTAGCAAGCAGACAATTACGAAAACCATTGGCGAATTTATTAAGACTAGTCCAGAAAAACTTGAGTTAATCTTAGTCCAGCGATTGGCCCATATATTCTTGTAAAAGTGTCTTGACTCGCTCCCGACGCTCGATTCAACTCACCTGCGGAGACTTTGCGAACAATCTACTTTCTACGAAATGAAGTGCGTGACAATGTCAACAAATATTTCTCAGACACAGTACATCTGCTTTTCCGCTTGCTGGTTAATTTTGCTTCGTCAAGCTTACTATTATAAATTATTCTAGTTTATGTAAGTAGTTCAAAGATAAATATTTATTACTTATACTTTAAACTAAAATTTACATAATGGAACAATTGACTTTTCAATATATAACTTATTTTATTTGACTAAGGAGATTAATAATGATGAAAATGCAGAAAAGTAATCTGGCATGTAATTTTTCGTAAAGGTCAATTTGTCAGGGAAGACAAACATTCGACTATTCTCATAATATATATAATCTAAGGCGGACGCGGGAGCGATATGATCGAGCGAAAAATGGCCATCCCCATATAGACTTCGAGATTTGAGATTTGACGCAGAAGGCATAACATGTCAGTATTATACGAGTAAATTTCTCGGATGTCAGCGAGATAATGTATGCAAAATCTCGGGGCCGTCGGCTGTTTAAAGTAAACAGGGCAATGATAAAGGGGGAGGGGGTCGAGCCGGGGTGATCGATCGAGCTGTCCGATGTCATCGTGGGGAAAAATGGCCCCGAAAGAGAAATCGAGGGATCTCCCCCCTCCGCAATTTGGTCTCGCCTCAAGTTTACGCGGACTTGCGGGCTTACTCGCTCCTCGCCGGTTAGCTCGTAAAGAGAGAGAGACGACGTTGGTCCATTGCCGGAGGGCGCAGCCGAACCATCCCTTAGTTTATGCCACCTTCGCACAATTTGCCCGACTAGTCGCGTGTCTTCGTCGTATTTTTGAAAATTGCTCTGTTCGAAGGATCAAAATAAGAAAAATGTTTTTATATAGGTATATTATACATTTGTGCTCCATACTTGTCTCTCCGGCTATACATTTCTTATGTTAATAATTTTAAAACATGATCGACTTGTTATTGGAAAATTTACATAGGGATAAATTTAACAAATATATCCTGTATGAAACAAAAATGATGTATTTATTTTAAAGAGGCGAAAAGGAATAATTTTCCAGATTTCCTGGAAAATACATATAACATATGAATCCGCGAGAAAAGTGAGAAAAGGGTCGGTCCTTGCCGAGGCTTCTAATCAAAGAACCGCGAGCTAGCCGAGCCCCGGAGGAGAAGGACGAGGAGGAGGCGCGCATTTAACAACGCAGGCCGCGTCTCCCGTAACGAAATAAAAGCTCGACGAGCGAAAGAGAGACATCTGTCGGTTCTTTTAATTACCGCGCTCTCCGCGCGCACGTATACGTAATGTGGCCGAGCTGCCGCGCGGATCCTTTTGTTTGCCATTTTTACGATTCCTCGTCTCCTCGGCCTTTGTCACGTGCGCAAGCGAGCGCGCGAGAAAAAATCTTGCCTCTGCGAGCTTTTCTTGCCGCGGAGAATTTTCCCCAGTTGAAAATTGGCGCACGAAACGGCCGAGCTAATAAATTCCGAGCGGCTCTTCTTCATTGATAAAGTTATCGGTGTAGTAGGCGTAAGAGGGGGAGGAGGGGAGATCAGAGAGCTCCTTCGTCGGGAGAGAGGCAAGAATTAACGGGCTTAGTTGCCGACGCAGGTGTCGCGCGGCGACGGCCCCGACGGTTCCGTGTGAGTTATGGCGGAAGCGTCAGCCAGTGTATGTGTGTGTGTGTGTGCCAGCCCCCGTAGTCATTATATTTTGCGCAACATCCCGATTTTATGGGGCCGGCTTTCCGCGCCCTCACCTTACACGCCGCCCCCAGGATGCGAAATTCAGCCGACATTGCGCGCGCGAGCGCACACGTCTTTGCGTAGGTATTTAATCCCCGAGGATCCTATCCCGGCAATTCCTGACAGAGCAACTTGTTCGAATTTTGACAAATTTTTAGTCAACTCGAAAAAAGATGACTTTTTTAGTAATTTATGCACGTCGCGTATCGAAAGCCATTATTTATTCGCTCAGAATATATCAATAATGGAACTCGTTACGGCGCATCAGCAGCAGGTGTCCTATGCGAATTATGCCTAATCTATGCGTCTAATTATCATAATGTCCTTCTCGTTACGCCGCCTCTCCTAGCTTTCTCGACGTCAACTTTCCGAAATCACTATACTCCCGCATGCATTAGTATTGCCCCTCCTCGTGAATTTCGTTCAAGATTTTCGAATATTACAATCAATTAATACGCTCAGCGTAATAGTATCGTGACTTTAGTTGGAAAATAATGGTATCATTATGCGATTACACGCGTGGAAAATGAAGTCGCGAAGTTCCAGAAGCGCGGTAAAGATATAAGAGCGCGATAAAAATGAAAAGGAGAGCCAAAGAAGAAGACGATTATCCGAGGCATCACGGCCCATTTACCACTGCTGAGCCATATTTCTAATTACTTTCCGACGGCTCTCGGTTTCTTTCCTCCCTCTTTCCCCCACTCATTCGGTCCTCACTCGCGAGGATAACGGAGCGACGAGACGCCGAAAAAACGCGCGAGCTTTTAAAAAGGATGGAGAATGTAAATATCTCGCGGCGAGCGGGAGCGCGTATAGAAAACAAAAGGAAAAAGTGTAAAGGTATAAGACGAGGGAAAAGTTTGAAAGTTTTGAGGGAGAGAAATAAAAGGAAACTTATTACACGTCAGCGAGACTATCGCGGGAATTAAAGAAAACCAAAAATTCGGAAAGTTATTCAATTGCGAAGTTGGGGAAAGAGGCGCCGGGAGCTAGGGTGTCTGCCAACTCTCCGCCGGGGTCAAGCCTCCTATCTTTGTCGCTTCTCCTGCTTACTCTGGCTTATTGCTCCCGGAAAAAAATGATTAAAACTACCGCAGGTTTCCGTTGTAAAATTTGTTCAATATAGTAAAGAGTGAAAAGTGTCTGTTGCAGAAATTGTCAGGTTCAAGGAGCGGGAGTAACGAGTGCTGCGGCAAAGGGTAGAAGAGCATGCAGCAGTTGATATCGCGTGCGGGCATCTAGGAGTGCGCGAATTCTGGGGACGGGTCTGAAATGAAAAAATTTCAAAGCTACTCGTCGCTCCGCTCGGTTCTTTCGTCGAAATGGCGCGTCTGCGGGGGTCCTGACGTGAGAAAGACAAAAGGCTTATTCCTTTGGCCAGTGGCCCCTTTGCCGGCGCCGCACTGCTGCCGGGGGTTAATATATTTGTGCTGGAAAATTATTTTTAATTTCCAGCTGGCGGCGGGGCGGCCCGGGAAAGGGTTGCTGCTCCGCGCTCTCGTCGCGACAGCCGCGTAAGAATTTCTTAATTAGATCGAGGCAGGTGGGCTCCTTTTGTTCGTATGTGTGGGCTTTGAGGCAAAAACGGAGCCGTTTAGAAGCGGCTGATGCGTTCGGAGAAAGAAGCACTTGCTCAGAACGGAAATCGCATTCCTCGGGCTCGCATATATGTGCGGGCCTTTTGGCCTCTTCCTCTCCTCTCGACGCGCGTATTTAATAATTCCGCTGCTTTTTCAGCAAGGAAAAGTGCACACGCACGCGCTCATGATGAAAGGGGCGAGGGAGCCTCCTTTTCCTTTGTCCAATTTATTATTCTCCAGGAAATTATGTCCCGGCCCGGCCCCAGCGCCGCTAGACAGCCCAGAGACAGACCTCGTGCAGATAACAAATTTTATTGTCCAAGGACAGCCCCGCATCTCTTCGCGTGAGCCCGCTTCGAATTATCACAGCCGCGCGCGGCAAAGTTGCGAAACCCCTTTGCATTTAGCCCGCGAATTTTCAAATTATTCGCGTCTCTCCGATAGTTATGTATTTGCGCCGAGGTAAATAAATATAAGGGGGCATAAATTTTGATAATTCCGGAATGGCGGAGGGAAGGAAGAAAAATTCGGCTGGCCGAAAAGTGGGAATAAATCGCGTTGCCTTTGTCAACACGCGTCGCTGCTCCGGAGCGCGCGAGCTGCGAAAAACGATAGCACGCTAGTACTCGCTCTTTTGACTGCAGCTACGCGTGTGCATACATTTTTATCAATTATTAAGAACTCGCCGGCTGCGTTTCTCCCTTCTTTTTTCCTCGCTCGCTCGCTCGCTCGCTCTCGCTGCTTTTCTTTCCGTCCGTTTCATTTTTCACTGGCTGCGTCTCGCTCTGGCTGCTGGCTCTGTCGCGCTCCTCTCTTTCGGATTCCGGGCCGCGTCGGTACAGAGAGAAGGGGGTGGCGCGCTAGGGACATTAATAACGGCCGAGCTAACCAGCGGCAGCAGTAGCAGCCTCTCTTGCCTCGCTCCTCTGGACACGCGAAAGTACGAGTAATAATAAAATATACGAAACGCGCGCTCGCGCTACAGAGACAGAGAGAGCGGCCGCATCTAACTCAGGCTCCCCCCGGCACGCGCACCGGCCCGAGGGCGCCGCCGGCGGTAGCCAGTTAGCCGCAGCCCAGTTATACTTCAGCCTTTGTCGCTCCTCCGCAAACGGATAATACGCGGATAGCGCGATAAGATGGATGGCTGAGATTTTTTAAAATAACGTTTTTACGGCTCATCCGCGCGCCCTCCCGCTCTCCCCCATCATCTCCCCCCGACGACACGTCGCGACGCCCGCGGGCAGTGGCTATTTTTTTCTATATATGTATTTTATTTTCAGCGCACTTTAAGAGGACTGCGGGGAGTTAGGGGATATGATGCACTTTTATTCCCGATGCGCGGCGGGCTCTCCCGTGTTCTGCTTCGCGCTACATTATCTCTGGCTTTTTCATCCTCCCCCTACTCTCATATTTCGACCTATTAGGCGAACTGCCATTTTTAAAACGTAAATCTTAGCTTTCACGTCTTTCGCTCGATTGCAGGCCAAATTTTCAGTGCTTGCGGCTGAGGCTATATGCGCGCAGTGTGCTGGGGCTCTCTCCGCGGGGCAAAGCCAGCTCGCCGAGAAATGGATTATAATTACCGGTATTTTATTTAAAATTCCACGTGAAGCGCGATTATCTCGCGGTCACGCAGCGTATGCGGAATTTAAATCGTTCTCTCGTCGTAAGGTAGGGCGCGGCGGCGCACACGCGCCGAGGAAAATGAGAGCTGCGAGCTATGGCGCTACATCTGTCCGGTTCTCTCTTCTTTTTCCGAGAGCGAGCGAGAAAGAGCCTCGGCGACGCGGGAATAACATTTGCAAAACTCGCCCTGCGCATATGTTATTTTCCATGAGGAAAATTTTAAAATTACATTACTTTCACTTTTTCACGTACCGGCAAGAACTCGAGCGTACTCCCTCCTGCTTTTTCTCTATAACGCTAATATATCAAAAGCTAATGTGAACGGAGCTATAAAATTTTTTAATTCTGCATCTAAAGAATTCATTCATTCAAATACCACACTTTCGCACTTTTTATTATACTTACTAAATTAATATTTATATATTTATTGTAAATTAATGGCATTTATTAATGTGTCACCTTTTACTATAATATGAGAAGGGTATTCTCGATAAAAAATTTTATATCCCAAAAACACTACAAAGTATCATGTATTATATATTTTTTTAAATTATGCACAAAATATATATCTCTTATGAATCGTTTCAATTCCAAGTTGTATTCATGAATTGTTTTATTGCTTTAGGAGTTACAATTTAGATGGTTGTTGCTCGCAGTTATCGACATCAGAAGTTAGAAAAGCTCGCTGGCATCCAGGTTCAACAACAGACTCTCACTTAGTAGTACTAACTTCGGATAATATTTTCCAGTAAGAAAATAATTAAAATAAACGATTTTTTTTTTCTTTATAAATTCATTGTTTATGGTATAATTTCTTAGGTTGTATGAATGCGAAATCGGTGATGCTCCAAAACTATTGAGGACTTGGAAAGTAGGACCGTGTCTCCAGTCTCCGTCAAAAATTCCAAATTTCACATCCCTCGGTGATACTGCCGTCGATTTTGACTTTGCTACACCCACTGTCAAAGAAGACGCTGACAAGGAAATTGATGTAAGGTTTAACAACGGATAAGTATAGTTATCTAGAAATTGTTAAATAATGTTTATGCTAATTTTAAAAATTTTTTTATTATTATTGTAGGTAAGTAAGGTTTCGTGGAAGCAAATCGAATGGCCTATACTAGTTCTTCGTGGTAACGGTGACGTTTTGATAGTTCGTGGTAATGTTTTAATAAAGTAAGATTTAAACCTCATATATACTTATATATTAAATGCTATAAAATGATATTAAAAATTTATATTTTTTTCATAGTCATAATAAACCTGTTGTTTTTGGAAGTCTTTCTATGTTTCCTCCCACTGTCGATAATTACGGTGTTGACTCATGTTCTATTATGTGTTTGCAAACCACTCCACCAATTGTAATAATTGCATCATGCGCTGGCAAGATTTATCATGCAATTTTACTAAACGAAAATTTAGAAGATGACGAGAAAAAAGTTAGTAGCATGTATAACTGATGGCATCGAAATCATTTTTATTTAAAAATTTACACTGACTAATAACTTATAAATTGTATGTTTCTTTAGACCTGGTCTCAATATGGATCAACATACAGTCTCCATACTCCCGATGAAGCTTTATACGTTTACGAATGCGTTGAAATGGAATTGGGCCTTTTTTATACAGACAACGATAAAAAGTATACTTGCCCGATTCATCTTCACAGCGATCGAGAAAATAAATCCAGGTAATAATTTGTTATAATTGATTAATATTAAAGTTGCTTTAAATATAATTTAAAAGCTAATATAGTTTATACAAATATAGAGCAAATTAATGTATAAAATTATTTCTCAATAAATTTTTGAAAATTTTTAGATATTTCTGTTCCCACAATGCTGGTATTCATCTCGTAAATGTTCCCATGGTAGGACAACTTGATGACTACGTTAGTGCGAGCGAAAGTAATAATGATTCATATCTTTTCATTCAATGGTAATATTCCTATACATTTCATTTCAATTCGTTATGTATTCTTTTTCAGCGAGCATTGATCTTTACCTTCCAAATCTTGTAAAAAACTCGAGTGCACAATATCTTGTGAGCACGCGTACAAAATATACGGGTAAAGAGGAAGCCACACCCGTTCTTGGTTTTGGATTACTACAAGACCCCTGTATATTAATTTCTTTACTTCATACCGGCGTAGTTATCGATATTTCCATCGTTGACTTTTACTATATCCCTAAAATCGAAACAACTGCTCCTGCCATCAGTCCTAGCAAAAAAGTTCGTAAATCCATTTTACCTTAATTACGATTAAATGTACAATTAATATTTCTAAACTATACCTATTTTCAACGTTATTTATTGAATAAATTTAGGTGGTCAAAGAAGCTTTTGATTCCCACATCAGAAAATTGTTGAAAAGAGAAACTTCTCAGCCAATTACTATGATTGGCTTGCGACAAAACCTTACGCCTCGTGAATATCTCGAGGTAACTTTTTTTAATCTATATAAATATAGAGTAGAGCCTTCCAATGTGGACACTGTTATAAAGGAAAGGCTGTATCAAATTAAAGGTTCGGTATTATATATACCAAGTTAAAGAGCATTGTATTTGGCAACTTTCATCCATACAACTATATTAAAAGTATCAACTTTGATATTATCATTTCATTTAAAAAAATAATTAGGGGTTTACCACATTGGCAGTCTCTTCCCTACCTAGGTATATTGAAATACTTGAAGAACTCAGAACATTAGTTGTAAATAAAATTTTTTTAGCTATTGTATCGCGCAACAACCGTTTTCCGTAAACAACATTTTAACCAACATGATAAAGTTCGAGAAGAGTTCGGGAAAAGGGTACGAACTTTAAAAGCTCTGAAAAATCATCAACTAAAAGAACTAGAGCATTTAAGCGAAATGAAAAAATACTTACATGAAAAAGCAGAAAATTTAGCCGAAAGATACGAAGATATAAAAGACAAACAAGAAGAACTTGCACGAAGGTATTTGTTTTCAATAAAACAGCATTTGACAAAATAAAATATTGTTTTTTTATTTTTAATAAATGCATATTTTCTGCTTTACACTATAATTCATACAAAGCAGTTTTTAACTTAGTTGCATTTTACAGAGCAGAGGAGGTTCTCAAATTAGTACATTTGAAGGAACCCATTATGAATCCGGCGGAACGAGCCGAAGGTGAAGAAATTAAGAAAATGTCTGAGAAAGTAAAAGAACTAAATGTTCGTTTAGAACAACTCAAAAAGAAGAAGACTGCCAACCAAACTTTATTAAATGAAAATGAAAAGAGTTTAGCAAAAACTGAAGTCGTTTTTAAACAATCACAAATTGATACCATCACATCTAATCTTACCCAGATGTACGTGTTTATTTAAATTAAATATTTTTCTTTCTGAAACGTTTTAATTAATATTAATGTTTATTTTTAGGGGGAAAGACGTTGCTGAATTAATCATCCGTGCAAAAACATTGCAAGATCAAGTAGAAGTGTAATTTATGTATCTTTAGATTATGTTGTAAACGAAACAGATTTTTATGTTTTATAAAATTAAACAACTATGAATTTTTTAAGAAAAAGAACAGTATAAGAAATCTAACTAATTTTAATAATCCCTATTTTTAGTCACGCCTACCGAAAAATTAAATACAATTTTAGATCTTTTTTCTAATATTTTTATGGATTGTTTAAGTTTAAATTGGTTTTTATTGGCTTCATAAAATTTACATTGCCATCATATTATGAATTGTAAGTACTTTTGTAGTAAAAGCGACATCTTTCTGAAATTAGATAAAGCTCGTAGCTTTATGAAAAATCTATATAATATCATCCTACTGAATTTTTATTTTTACACCAATGTCAATATTTAATGAATATTGTATTGAAAACAATAACTCTAGCTTTTAATTTTTCATCATATAATGAATGTAAAAATAACTATCATTACCGACGGAAGGTAGAAAAAAATACTTACTTATCAACCGCTGCACGTTCTTTAAATTGTTGTTTGATGTCGCTCAGATCGCAGAAAATCAATAGTGCCCGCGGGATTAGAGTTTTGCGATAACATATATCTACCGGCTGCTAAGCACTATTCACTATGCATCTGTAATGATTAAACATCTACAACTTTCTGTTTTTTAAATAAAAAAAAAAATGGAAGTTCTTGAATTGAAAGATTTAAGAGCAGTACCAGATATTATTCACGTTTACTCTGAAAAAATTAAAACTGAATCGACACCCCTTGTCATTGACAATGGTACATAACCTTACCTTATAAATAATATGTCATAATAAAATAATAATAAAAATATAAATCTATCTTTAGGTTCTTACAATTGCAGAGTTGGATGGGCTACTGAAAAAGAACCTCAATTGGTGTTCAAAAACTTGATTGCGAAACCTCGCAAAGAAAGAGGAAAGAAAGATGGAGAAATTCAAGTTGGAAATGATATTCCTAATATTGAAGCTATGAGATTTCAACTGAAAACTCAATTTGATCGAAATGTAGTAACTCACTTGGAAGCTCAAGAGCAAATATTTGATTATACATTCATGCATATGGGAATCGATACAGAAGGATGTGTCAATCATCCTATAATTTTAACTGAAACTTGTTTGAATCCAAATTATTCCAGAAATTGTAAGTTTCATTAATCATTAAGACAATTTTTAGTATAATTATATGCTCTTTTAACGCATAACTAAATGACAAAATTTTTATTTTTAGTAATGTCAGAATTATTATTTGAATGTTATAATATTCCTTCTATTGCATATGGAGTTGATTGTCTTTTTTCATATCAACACAATAATTGTCCTTCTGATGGTTTAATTGTAAGTATAGGACATCATGCAACTCACATTATTCCTGTACTTGATGGTAAACCAGATATGACAAATGCAAAAAGAATAAATCTTGGTGGGTTTCATATAACATCATACATGCATAGAATGTTACAACTGAAATATCCTACCCATGTTAATGCAATCACACCTAGTCGTGCAGAGGTAAATGAACTAAAATAATTTAGTTAAGACACAGATTAAACAATCATAACATATTTTATTACTTAGGAGCTTATTCATGATCATACAATGATTGCTTTACAATATCGTGATGAAATCGTAAAGTGGTCAGATCCAGAACATTACGACAATAATGTACTTCGAATACAGTTACCTTATGTAGCACCAGTCACCACCCCAGGACTAAGTGCTGAGCAACAAAAAGAAAGAAAACGGGAGCTTGCACGAAGATTGATGGAGATCAATGCAAGAAAAAGAGAAGAAAGGGTATGAAAATATAAAAAACTTTCATAAATTCCTGTATAGAAAACATTTAACATTACTATAACTTGATATAAATATTCAAACTTCAAATACCCATAATTTTGTGTACTTGAAAATATTGTTACCTTGAAAACTTTCTTAACCTATGTATCATTTCATTTCATAAATAAATTTATTTTTTAAGCTGGCAGAAGATGAGGAACAATTAAATCAGCTTTTAGCTGTTCAAGATCTTTTAGAAGAAGGTGAAACTGAAGAATTTGAACAAGCACTACAATCCTATTCATTAGCAAACGAAGCAGATTTAATGAAAATGATTAATAATTTACAAGCAAAAGTAGAACGAACAAGACAAAAAATTGTTGCAGCAAATTCACAAGAAGAAAATAGCACCGTAGAGGAACAAAAACCTAAAATAAAATCAAATTTATTACAACCAAAAGATCAACAGGACTTTGATGAATGGATAACTGGTGTTCGAAAGAAAAGGTAATACAATACAATAGCAATTAATTTATTTCAATAACTTATATTTCTGTTTTAGGCAAGAACTTTTAGAGAAACGTATGGCAAAGAGGCAACGTCGTCAAGATATGGCAAAACGTAGAACTGCAGCTGCTCAAGAAAGAATGAGAATTATTAGTCAACTTGCTAGAAAGGATAAAAGGGATGATGATTTTGGTATGAGAGATGAGGATTGGGACGTTTATAAAGTTATAAATCGCGTAAGTTACATGATATTCAGCATGATTGCATATATAATATAAAAACTAAAAATTCATTTTATAATATTTTTTAGGAAGGTGGAGATTCAGATTCAGAATTAGAGCAAGAAAAACTTTTAGAACTCGAAGACGTTTTAAGGCATAACGATCCAGAATTTGAGGGAGCAAGTAGCTCTAATGTACCATTGATACCGGGAGAAACACATCAACTTCACATTGGTGTGGAAAGACTGAGAGCACCGGAATTAATTTTTCAACCTTCTATGATAGGTCTAGTAGAAGCCGGAGTAGCTGAAACAATTGAATACATATTAAAAAGATACACTCCTGAACAGCAAAATCGCTTGGTTGGCAATATCTTCTTAACTGGAGGATCAGCTGCATTCCCAGGACTAGTAGACAGATTGCAACGAGAGCTCCGAGAAATTAGGCCTTTTCAGTCCAAATTTCAAGTAAATAAAGCCAAAAATGCCAGCTTAGATGCTTGGTATGGAGCAAGAGATTTCGGATTAAGTGGTAGTTTACCAGAGTATTTAGTAACTCGGAAAGAATATGAGGAAAAGGGAGGAGAATATTTGAAGGTGCACTCTGCTAGTAACATTTACAATCCGTCCCCTGATCCGCTGCCCACGCTGCAAGTACCTGCGCCAATTGAACAGCTAGCTGTGGAAGATACAACTATTGATGTGGAAATGGAGTAGGAAAAGGGACATGAGATTTTTTTGTACATATAGCCATAAGTTTTTCAAAACTGTTTTTCTAATAAAAACAAGATTTTGTTTATCTATGGATATCTACTTTATTACACAAGTGTTTCCGTTTGTTCATGACGGTACGAACAAACTACATTGTAGTTTGCCTGCCGATTACAATATACATTTCCTTCTTTTGCGCTCAATAATCCAGAGACAGTTTTATGCGCCTATTGTTTTCCTTGCTTTGAATTCTCGGAGAATATTGATGTCCGCTTTTACAGACAGCATATTTATCTTTTTTGTTTCGTTTGTCAAGTGGTCTAAAAAAATGTGAAAGTGATCCCTCACGCTAGCGTCAAGTCTGACTACAGCGACCTCAGCATAGCTCACCGACTTAGGTCCACAGCTTAATCTAACATCACAATATAATATACTGAAAATATCATCGGGCCCTTCATCACTGACCCTGTACAATCTAGCATCACCGATCCTTTGCAGTCTTCTACTCGTTGACAGAGGAACAGGCTGCGTTAAAGTAAAATGATATACGGCAAGGAGGAATCGAGCTCGCAGCATCGACGCCACGCTTAAAAACGAGCACTTGGGACTTGCGACATTTCATCTTTCATCTCTCTCTCTCTCTCTCTCTCTCTCTCTCTCTTTTTCTCGGTAAAAATAGTATTGTTTGAACGGGCCGGGGCTCTGCGCTGCGAGCTCGATCCTGTGAAAAAATAAATTTATTCCTCTCGCTCTCGCTCCTTTCTCGCGCTCACTTTATGGCTCGTGTGGAACAATTCACTTCACAGAGTGCTTGCAGCAGCAGCAGCACGTTATCACTTCGCAGCATGTACGGAGGGGTTCACTCACTTAACACTCGGATTACTTTTCGGACTGTCTCATTTCGTTTGACATTGAAAAAACAAATCATAAAACCATAATCTTTGTTTTCTCTACTAATCGTACACGGCTGCGACATTAAAATTTAAAAGAGCATGCATAGTTAACTTGAGGAAAAAAAGGAAAAAAGTTAATAAAAATCAGATAAAAGGTTTTAGACTAGTTACGAGACACAATATAAACTTTTACAGCACATTACTTATGTTCAAGGATGACAAATAAAGAACAAATATATATATAGCGTGAAATTAGTCTCGAGAAACACATTTTTTTTTTCAAAATACGCTAGATAAAAAATACAAATACGAAAAAAAAGTTAAAAAAAAGATCCTTGAAAGACATAAAATTAGGAAACGAATTCTAAAAGACATAGCTCGCTTCAGCGCAGGGATCTTTTGAGCTGCAGTGTCCCAGGGGTAGGAGGCAGCACAAAAGAGTCGCCAATCTCTGCTCGACGCGTTTGACTTAATACAACGAATCTTACAATTTATAAATAATATTCTTTACAATTATCACAGTGTGAGGTCGCTGCAGGCCAACCGTGCGCTAATTTACCATAAAAAGGTTTATTTTTGTCTCCCCGTTCACATTCTTTCCTCGTCTCACTAGACACGCTTCTTGCCTTTTGCTCTACGCTCGTGCTTTAATTTTCGTCGATATATAGAATTCTATATGCAATGCACTTGTTTTTCTTTGTCATTTATATTCCCCTTTCATATACCGTAAAATTGAGGTAGGTATCGAATTTCAAGAGCAAGAACATCTTCCTTAGCCATTTTCATTTATTCTCTGCGTGTGAGTGAATGTACTAAAAGTGAGGGTCTACTTTCGCTAATTGATCAAGCGTACTCTAATTAAAGTATACATAGCATTAGTATATTTTTCGCCATCATAATAATAATAGTCATAATTATAATAATTATTAAAATAATCATTGTAATAATCTACATTCAATTATAATAGAATAAGAATCAATAGTAATCGTGACAAATAATTATTGTAACTCATAAGTAATATAACAGTGGTTAATGTTTCTTTTTTCGTAATATATAATGGGGGTGTATTTATATATTTATATGTATTTATATTATATATATATATAATCCTTATGTGGGTGGGCAGAGGGTAAGTGACAGCTATGTACAGTACATACTTGCCTTAGTTGTACCATCGTTATATATATATATGTATAATATGTACCTATGGTCTCGTATAGTGATAATTTACGAATTATTGTTTACACATAAAATAGCCTATGTAACATGTATATATGTAGTAACTAGTCGTACGCAGTATTTTTTTTCTTCTTTACGTTACAGGATGTGTTTAGCCAGGATATGTCGGTGAAAACTATGTACGTGTTCCTGTCAAGCTTTGATCGCATTTTATTTTTTTATTACTATTATTAATTTCTTTTAAATTCCGCATCTCTCTTTCTTAATTTTAATATAATTGCAACTGCTATTACAAAAGTGTTTTTTTTTTTCTTATATATTTTCGGTGTCTTCTCATGTATGACTTGCGTGAGAGCGATCGGCACTCGCATATCATCCGTCGTTCCTTTGTCTTTTTTTTTCATATATATTTATTATTTTGTTCTGTTTTTTTTTTTTCTTAATCTTCCTAGTACCTCCTATGAAAAACTTGTCTACAAAAACTCTATTATACGCAGGCCTCTAAGACTTACGGTAGCACGGTAAAACCTCTATAAAAATAAGAACTATCTACTGCTACTATACGTAGGCGAGAGTGGAGAAATCACGGAGGCAGCCGTGTCGTTTCGCGGCTTTTCTGCTTTCCTTTACTTCTTGTTTGGTTATTTTTTCGTTTTAAAGCTACTCGTTATACCTTTCGTATTTTTAGACCGTCGGCTGAATCGAATCGCGGATGTTTATGGCGTCGCGGAGAAACCCGTAACTTGCCCGGAGCTGAGAAATTAACGCAGACGCGCCGAGGATGAAAACTTTTCGAAATTCTCTTCTCCTCTACTTACCTCGGATTTTCCCAATCCTAGAACAAAGAATAAGCTGCGAGCTGCTTATTTTAGAAATAGCATTGAATTAATTTATATTATTAAACTGTCAAGTGGCAAAATGGATCATCTTCCATCGCATATAGTTTACATTATTCATTTCACGCAACATTTTAAAAAAATAGAACTTTTTGAAGGATCATTTGATTAACGCAAAATTTTCTTTACGATAAAATTCATGCTATTTCTCAAATAAGGCGTATTGGGAGAAATGGTGAGAGACATAGCGGGAACAGAAAATGTGAAGACAGAATGAAAGATTGATGAGTGAAGAGCGAGGTGCTGCTAATCAGTTTAAGGCACTAAGTACCAAGGCGTAATGCCTATTTTTCTAATCGAACGATGTGCAATGGAGGTGTCGAGAGACAGCATAAGATATGAGAAAATGTCGCGCGGGTGATACTTGAGATTTGAGACGATCCGAGCCATGCGGAGATCCCTAGTTTTTTGCGCTTGCTTATATTCAGCGCTGCGAGCGAGTAAACTGCAGCAATGTTATCGATATATTTATTGTAATAGCAGCAGGCGTTGCATAATGATCCGAGAGGAGTGTAGCTTTGCCATTCGTCGCGTCGTCCGTGACTTTGCGCCTTTTCCGTCTTGTACAAAGTAGATTTTTACGCGACTTCGCGATCAAAAGCAGTTTGCGCGGCCGTTGACAATGGAGTTAGTTGGTGGGCAATACTTTTCGAACAAATCAAGCGGTTATTTTTGTCTCTCATTTTCGCGCATTTCTATTCCTCTCGGCGTAACGGCAAAAAATTATTTGTACAGCGAAAAAATATCGATTTCTTCGCCTCTGTGTCGACTCCTTCCTAATCAAAGAGACTTCTAAATTTCTATGTACAATTTTACAGAGTCATTCTCAACGTGTCTAGAGTCGACTTTGTGCTTGGACTCCAACGCCTTGCTCCGAGAGGAATAAATTGCAATAAACAGCGCTCTAACGAGAATTTTAAAGAACATTGCGTCCGATAACAAGGAGTCGAATGCTTTTTAAGATTACGACTCGATCATTATCGATTAATCCGGCAGTGCTCGTCAGTTGTCATTCGCAATGCTAATTTGATTGACGGGATAAAAGAAAATTAGCAGAATCGCGGCTAAATGAGGGGCAAAGGCAAACAAAGCGATAAAGTAAAAAGGGGCCGCTCTCTCGAGGCAGGTAGTGGAAGATTACCCCGAAAAAGCGCCTCTTGGAGCTGCGACAACACTGAGCAATGAGCAATGAGCACACACAGCGAGGTGAGATGGACGTGAAGGAGAGCGACGACGCTTTGTCCCTCGGCAATGTAATATAACGCTTGACTTGTCGAAAGTCGCCAAGAAGCAAACGAACAGATCTGCGATTCCACCACTCTCTCCTAATATAACAAATAATAACAAATTTTTGTGATCTTGCATAGATATAAAAATATATCAGCGTTTCACTTCGGCTCTGTACTTGTGTGTACGTGTAAATGTGTGTAAGCCTTGCGTTAGTATGCAAAAACGATTAAACTAATAATTAACGCTCAATATAACAGCCCTGCGATCGCGAGACTCTGCTCGCAACATTTTTTTATTTATTTATTTTTTCATTTTTTTTTTACTTCGTCGTCATCTAGGTTAGAATAACTTCCACGTCGAATATCCTCTATGCTTTTTTTTCGGTAAGCATCGTCGATACGAAGAAAGTAAGTACGCCTACACACGTGGAACTAAAAGGAAAGACTTTCTTGCTACAATTTTATATAGTATAATATTGAAAAAAAAAGAAGCAAAAATCATACTCATCCTCTCTGTTCTAAAGTTTCGAAGAGAGAAAAAAGTAATCGCAATAAACTATGTATGATTCACAGCGCTCTATATAGCAAAAGTGTATGACAATGAGAAAAAAAGGGTCGTAGGAGATGGTTGAGTACTAAGAAATAAATAAAAAATAAAAAAATAAAAGAGGAAAAAAGTCATTTCGCCTTTATATGAGTAACTTTCGTTAAGCCAAAGAGAAACCATGACATTAGACGCATGAACCACAGTGTCTTATACTCTTTCTCATGTTTTCATTTTGCGCAAACTCAAAAAGCTTTCGAGCCTATACGCGTTCGCGTGGCCACACGTACGTGCGCACAAATGTGATAACACATTTGTTAGTCGTGGTGGCGTTAGAATTTCATATTCAGCGATATTAGCAGATCTAGTGATCGTAGCAACAATAAGGAGTGGGAGTAGTTGGGTCTGCTCGAGTCGTCGATTAGTTGCAGAAATTGCAGGACTTTCACTCTCTCGCTCGTTCGTTCTCTCTCTCTCTCTCTCTCTCTCTCTGTTCCTCTTAACGCGGCGCTCTCTCGAGATAATAAAACGCGTCGCTCGAGGCCGCGCACGGCGAAAAAGAATTTTGAGACCCTGCTCGTGTGCAATGATAAATCCGATTATGCTTAGTTAATGAGTCGCTCAATAAACAAACTCGTTTGATTATCTTACCGGATTCTCAATCGTCGGACTGAACAGAAACGAAGCGAAATCCGCATTTGATGCAACGTAACGGAATACGACTCGATGGAGAACTACAATTTATTTTCTTTTGTCCATACTCACGGATAGCCCTGACGCGTCGCGTCAGCCGGTTATTAGCCCGATAGCGATAATAGTAATAATAGTTATCGTTATTGTGATTTAGTAGTTTCAATTGCAATAGTAACACTATGTAGGGTGTCTACCAAAGAGCTTTGGTAGAAACCTTCATAGCTTCTTTTTCGCGTCCAATCATTATTTGTCAATGTTTTTTTTTGTTTGTTTTTTTTTTATTTTTTTTTTCTGACTTGTTCCGCGGCATCGCTTTCTTTTTATTTCCTCGCTTGCTTGCCTTTCTACTTCTCGTGTTTTTGTTTGCTCTCGATTATTATATCGAAATGGTTAAACCAATATTCCCTTACAGACGATAATTACTATCTATATCACAGATCCAAGTGACTAAAACTCCTTTAAAAATATAATATAAATATGTGTGATGCTTGCAATATATTTATGTATAGTCGCGCTCAGAAAGAAGACCGTAATAACGAAAAGACGTGGTTGCGACAATCGAAAGGTGCAAAGACTTGATCGAGCATAGCCGACTCGAGTGCTGCTAGTTTCTTTTCAGGATAAAAGACTTCGACACTGGACTCTGCGTGGAGCTACGTTTCCGATATTTTTCATCATCATTTTTCTTTTTTTTCTTTATTTATTTTTCGATTAATATTTCTTAACTCTAACTTCTAAGTCTTGGCTTCTCGCTGAAATTCAGATTCAAATGAATACTTTAGAAAAGAAACGAAAGTTTAACGTTCAAATATAAATATTTATCACTAACTTTTATAACGTTTAAAACGCTTAACAAAATTACACGAAGAAACATGTAAAAAACAAACATTAACTCATGGACAATCCACGCCGAGTGCGTCGGTCGAATCGACTTTGATTGTTCAAATGTGGGGCCTAAAAACCTGTTTCAAATAGTTTTCCTTATTATCGTCACACAACAATAAAATCTACGAATAAATTGTCGCGCTCAAACTTAATACAAAGAAAATAGAATTAAAGCATGAAATTGTTAACAATGGTCAGCCGAGGAACCTCTTTGATAAATTTACAACCTTTATAAGGTTTCGATACATAAGCGCCAATGAGAGCTATTGAACAGGTTTTTCTCGAGCCCGATACAAGCGGATGTGTACAGTGGTCTCTGTCTTTCTTAATATCTTTCTCTCTCACTCTTTCACTCTCACTCTCTCTCTCTCTCTCTCTTTCTTTTTCTCGCTTTTCTCGCTCGCACTATCTCACGTGTTATTGCGTTGTACATACTCGGGATAGGATATCGCTGGGTTGCCGGTGGTGTACTGGGCGTAGAGGTAGAGCGCGGGGTGCAGCCCCGGCGGTGGAATCGGATGGTGGTGATGATGATGATGATGCAGATCGGAGGCTTCGAGGGTCGACGAAGACAGGTGCGGATAGAGTTGATGGGAGCTCGGGCTGTCCATGGAGGATTCCGTCGTTTGGTAGACACTCTGCTGGTGCTGCTGCTGCTGCGGCGGCGGCGGTGGCGGCGGCGGCGGGTGTTGTGGCTGCGGTGGCCGCTGTTGCTCCTGCTGTTCTTGTGGCTGCTGCTGCTGCGGCCGGGGCGAGCACTAGTTGGTGGTCTGGGGGTGGAGCAGAGGCAGCGGCAGCTGCAGGCTGTTCTGCTTGGCCAGACTGGCGATCTCGGCCGCGATGCCTGCGCCGCCCTTGCCGCCGCCCTGACCAAGGCCGTCGAGCGAGGAGGGCCCCTCGCTGTAGCGCAGATCGCAGACCGGGCTCTCGAAGCCGGTGCCCGGCGTTCCGGCACCCGAGCTCTGGGGCGTGCCCGGCTCGTGGTTCTGGGCGTTCTGTGACATGTCGCGGTGCACGCGGTTTTGATGCCGGATCAGGTAGCTGTCGCGCACGAAGGTGCGCCCGCAGATGTTGCACTCGTAGGTCGTGCTGGCGGTGTGGGTGCGAATGTGGATGGCGAATTGACTCTTGGAAGTGAAGGTGAGCGAGCAGCGCTCGCAGACCAGCGGCTTCTCGGCCACGTGCGACCAGCGGTGGGCCGTCACGTAGCTCTTCACCGCGAAGCGCTTCTGGCAGATGTCGCACGAGTAGGGCCGCTCGCCCGTGTGCACGCGCTTGTGAGTATTCAGACTGCTCTTCTGGGTGAATCTCTTGAGGCAGAGCTCGCACTGGAAGGGCCTCTCGCCCGTGTGCGTCCGCATGTGCACCTCGAGGTAGGGCTTGCGGCAGAAGCTCGCCTCGCACACTGTACAGTGATAGGGCTTGTTGCCCGAGTGCAGCTTCATGTGAACATAGTAGGAGGAGGCTGAGGACAGCACCTTGCCGCAGACCTTGCAGGGCTGGGGCTTGGAGCGGCTGCCCTCCTTGTTGGTTTGCTGGCCTGTGCTCTGCCGGGAGGGTGACTCCGCATGCATGATGGGGCTGTGGTCTGGAGGCGGTGGCTGCTGCTGAACCTGCTGTTGCTGAATCTGCTGGTGTTGGACCTGCTGGTGAGCCTGAAGAGACTGCTGGGCTTGAAGGTGACCTTCCTGTTGGGAGAGCTCTTCCCTGTCGTCAGACAAGTTGACCATAGAGTTGGAGCCGTCAGATCTGCTGGAGGCCACCGAGTAGAAACCCATAGGCTCACTTTTGATCTGCTGCTCGAACATAGATGTCATAATGTCCGGCTGTTGGGGATGGGCCAGCGGCTGTTGAGGCTGCTGGGAGGGGTGCAGCGGCTGGGCTGCTTGCTGGTGTGGGAGCAGAGTCAGGTTGCGCTTGACAAACTGCTCATATCCTGCGTACCAATCCACCTGCATAGTCAGAGAAAAGAATTAGCAGAGTGATCAAAGGCCAAGAGGCACTAGGAGATAGGTGCGCGCGTGCTTGTGTATATAAGCGCGGCCAAGCGAAGCAGCAGCGCGCGATGCGAGGAGCGAAAAGCGCGCCAACGCACGTCAGGTTAGAGGCAGCGCGCGCGCGCTCGGCTCGCTAGCAACATTTATTTTTGACAAGTGACAGAGTCAAGCTGCCCGATCAGCTGATTGCATAACTTTTCCGCGGCATCGCAAAATCGGCTGGCGGGCCGCGTCCCTCGGCCGCGGCGGCGGAGGCGCGAGCGCGCGCGCGGACGCGAGGACGGCCTCGCTGGGGGGGGCCCGGGGCGGCGG
>JAPYZO010001126.1:0-20247 GCA_030522905.1 Torymus flavipes | reverse complement strand
GTCCCCCAGTACCCATACGACTATACCAGGTAAAATATGTCTGGAATCTGTATTTCAAAAACCAAACTTTAATCAATTTTATTTCTAAAATAATTTTATTTAATATAAAATCATATTAGTTTTGCAGGAAGCATACAAAATTTATATGAAATTTTTGTTTAATTTATTTATATTAATTATTATTATTTTAAAGAAAAACGTAATTTCTAACTTGGACGTCTTTAGGTGGTTCGTGTACTACTCCCTAGTCAAAGCAGTGCTAAATGAAGAGATTACCTAAAATATGAAAATACAATAGTAGTTACATGATTTATTTATTTAAAATTATACAGATATTTAATCTATATTATAAACAAAGTGTATTTAACACGGCTAAGATAACTTTTTAAAAAAATGTCGATATTTTAGAAACAAACATCGTCACTGCAAACAATTATTGATAAAATACCGTAGTTTTTCTCGTTTCTTAACCGATTTCAGTTTTCAAGGTCTCGTTTTATTCCTTCAAGTAATTTCATGGGGACTTGCCGAAGCAAAAATTCAAAATTATTCAACCCAGAAACCAGAAAGATATACTTAGCTAGGAAGTTATTCATAAATTCATGTACGCGATAAAAAATATTTGTTTAAATGGGCTATAACTTTCTGGATATTGAAGATTTTCGAATTTTTGCTTCGGCGTAAGTCTCCATGAAATTACTTAAGGAGCAAAACGAAACCTTCAAAACTAAAATCGGTTGAGAAATAGAAAAGATTTCGATGTTTTATCAATAATTATTTGTGGTGACGATAGTTGTTTCTGAAATATCGATATTCTGTTAGACAAGTTATCTTAGCCATGTTAAATACAAGTTGATTGTTATACATTGACTATCCACACCATTTAAAATAAATAAATCATATTACAACTACTATATTTTCATATTTTAGATAACATCTTCATTCAGTAATAATAATAATTCGGTATCTCCATATGTAAGAAAAAAAAAATTAAACAACAACTTCATCTTTTATAATTCATTTTATAAAAATAATTTATAAGCTTACTTTCTTCGTAACAGGTCTAAGAATGCATTTATAAGGATAAAAATGATCCTTTCCAAATAAGCTACTTGAGGAATTGTATGTTAAATAGAATGAGTCGGGCGTGGTAAGATGCATATGAGCAACTGCATTGACCTGCAAACAATAGTATCAAATTTTTCTCTACTATTATATACTTTTACAGAGTATTATAATAAACTCCAACGCCGGACGCCCTGAAGAATGGATAAATTATACTTGTGTTTTTAATTTGTTTTTGTACAAGATTGGAAAATAATAGTATAGAACAAATTTCGAATTAATTACAAGTCAGAATTTCCTATATTTAGATATTTTCGATTTGTATATAAAAATTTTGTACATAAATATTACATAATAATTAAATATAAAATAAACATCTCTTTGTATGAAAATTGTACGAACGTAAACATTTCGCAAATATATCTGCTCTTATAAATATATTTAAAAACTCAATATCAAACATTTTTAATTTCCAAAAACTATATCAAATTCATCATCAAATCAATCATCCCATTCCTCGACACTTGAAAAAAATCAAGCACCCACCCCGAACTCGCGAGCCCAGTAATTTAATTTATGGGGGGTGAAGCGACATCTCGACGATAACCTGCGTAGGCTCGGACCGGCGAAGGCCGATAATACACAACAGGAGGATAATAAAACGCTCACGCAGGATGAATGCAGTAGCGCGCGTACGTACTTACCGTTGGTGGTAATAATCGAGGCCGGCGACATCTCAGGCGATTTTATACATGCTACACCTGAAAAGACACAAGAGAAACCCCTCGTTAAATGCTGTGAATGCCGTTTTTCTGAGAAACCGTGAGTCTTAAGCGTTTTACCGGTTGCGGTAATAATGTACGCGGGACGGTACTACACGGTAGTGCGAATGTATATTGACTTTTTGTTTATTTGAAAGTTTTTGAACGTTTGTTTGACAATAGCTTATTGATTTGTAGAGGTTTTGGAATAATGCTGCTTTTTTTATTAATTTGCATATTGTTTTATGCGTATATAGATTCGGTCCAAGAAATCATCAATAAGTTAGATAACGAGTAATCAAAGTAATGTTATCATAATATTGTGAAATTTCGTAAATATTGATAAGTCATAAGATATTGCATAAACTTTTAAATAACAAATTGAAATATTATTTTCGCCAAAAAATGTGAACGAGAATACCAAATAAGTTTTTGCCGGTGTACATGTGTGTTTTATAATGTCTTATATATATAGTAAAGCGCGTATGCATAATTTCTAACCTTCAACAATATAAATTCACAATAACCGATTCGACACCGTACCTTTTAATACTTGTTGGACTGTTGGAGATTTATTTTTAAGCAAATTTAATTAAACGTTGAATATATTACACAAAATAGAGTATTGATGTATAAGATAAGCAATACTTACGAGACTTGGTGAAATGATTATAGCAGTTTCATTATACAGTGAACTCTTCTAATTGCTCGTGATTATTCGTATTCCACATGACAAAATAAAGCTAAAATCCTTTTATATTTTGTATATTACGGTGACGAAATTAAATCCATAACGTGTGTGCTGTATATCAATTACAAAACAGTTCGTTCACCATGTATAAATTTCGCGGTGTGTGCCCGAACAAAAAAAAGTAAAAAAAGTTGTAGGTTATGACAAGCCGAAATTGACTTCCTCGTAAGCTTTCTCCCATATCTCAGCGAAATCCATTGAGATCTTTTTCAACCAACAAAATCTTTCCATATAAAAAGCGCAACTCACAGCCTCACAATGCACCACCACGTAAACAATCGCAAAATGCTAAATCTACTTGTGTATAAAAAACCAACGCAAGGGGAGAGAAATCTCTGCGCACACAAAACCAAAAGACGGTCGTCCACCGTAGTGGCGCGCAAAGTATTCGAAACTGAGCGCATGCGCAATACCATAATTTCCGAAAATTGCAGAAGGCGCAGCTGTACCTGCAGACAGCTCTCCGCGCAAACGGAGTCGTCGAATGGGATTCTTGTCGTCTCTCGCTGCAAGTTGAGGACGACTCTTCGTGGAAAAATATGGCCTTCGCCCTGAAGAACGTCTTCACGGCGATCAAGTCGCTCGCTCGGGCGAGCCCCCATCAGCCCCAGCGTGAGTAGATGTAGGAAAGGGTTGATGAAGGGTGCGATCGATGTTGTTTATTATGTAACTTGAGCAATGGTGTGTGTGTGTTTCCAGGTTATGTTTCTGCCTGTGCTGTTTTGAGGAATTCCGCGGAGAAGGGCGAGCCACACAAGGACACCCGACGTGAGTTGATGCTTTAACACTTTTCTTGGTCTAGAAGTGTTCAGTTTGTTTGGATGATAGGTTGTAGGTAGTATCAGTGTCACACAAGTATGTGATACTTATTTGTGTTAACTTACCTATAGATGTCAACATAAAAAAAACGTGTGTTTTTGTTTATTTTTTGTGTACAATTCTTAGAAATGTACATCATAGTGTTTATTATGAGTACTTCTTTAAAAGGAATCTTATAGTTTTTTTTATGAAAGTTTTTTATTGGTATAATTTGATACACAAACATCTAATGTTTTGATTGTATAAGAAAGTTGAGGGATGAGGGGATTTAAATAAAGGCAATGTTATTAAATTCTTCAATGCAATTGAATCATAAGTTAGAAATTAATCATTACAAAGACTAGATCTTTAACAATCGATATGAAAATTATGTATTTTAATTACCTAATTTTATTTAAATTATTTTGGAAAAGTCAACCTTAACAACTTTATATATTTGTAGTGTTCAGTATGGCTTGAATTTGAAATAAACTTATTTTACAAGAAATTAATTTTTTTACAGCAACTGTTCGCAAAATTGATCAAAACAAAGTATCCCAATTAAAAGATTTTGGAGCATACGTAGCTGAATGCTTACCAAAGTATGTGGAAAAGGTCCAAATAGCAGCTGGTGATGAATTGGAAGTACTCATCAATCCTGAAGGTGTAATACCAACAATCAGCTTTTTAAAATCCCATCAAAATGCACAATTCACAAATCTATCAGATTTGACAGCTGTTGATGTTCCCAGTAGACAATACAGATTTGAGGTGCAGTAACATTATCTTATTTTTTGCAAATTATAATCAATTCTGACAGATTTTAATTCATGTAAAATATTTATAGGTGGTCTACCAGCTTCTTTCTATTCGTTTTGCCACTCGTATTCGTGTCAAAACTTACACAGATGAACTTACACCAGTTGACTCAATTGTCAGTATCCATGCTGCTGCTGATTGGTATGAACGTGAAGTTTGGGACATGTTTGGAATCTACTTTTCAGGTCATCCAGATTTGAGGAGAATTCTTACTGATTATGGATTTGAAGGTCATCCTATGAGAAAAGACTTCCCACTTACTGGATATGTTGAGGTAATAATTTAACTTTTCCATATTTAGTATGAGAATTTCAATATTCTAATCCTTATATTGTTTAAAAAATGTTTAGCATAATTAAAAAATAAGTTAATAATTCATATAATTATAATTATTTTTGGGATTAAAAAATGGTATGTCAACAAATTTTTTTATTGAAATCAATACACAAGGTGCTCTTATGTTTCATATTTTGATAAAGTCTAAACAGTATTACTTTCCTACATTGTACTTGAACATAATGAATGTCTGTCTCTCTTTTTCGTCAAAAATATTTTCTCATGAATAATTTTTTTAATATTTATTCTGAATATTATACTAGTTACATACTTACCAACAATTTTGTATTTTAGTATAATTCTTCTTAATTTTTACTTTGGCTAATAATTTTTGTTATTCACGTTTTTCCAACTAACTAAAAAGAAAAAATTAAGATAACTGAAAAACTTATTGAAAACCATTTAAAAAAAATAATGAAAAATTCGTTATAAAAATATCCCCTCAAACATTTATTTTACAAAATATAACTCATTCGAAGTATTCAAAACTGTAAATGTTTCACTGAAACTTGGCTTGACTACTAACAGGTGTACTTATAAATTAAGGTTAAAATATTAATTATAAAATTATATTGGTTTACAGGTCAGGTATGATGATGAGAAAAAACGAGTTGTCGCTGAACCTCTTGAATTGGCTCAGGAATTCAGGAAATTTGAATTATCAGCACCTTGGGAACAGTTCCCTAATTTCAGAGATGCTCCATCCCAAACACAAGAATTACCACCAAAGAAGTAAATCTTCTCAATTAGATTATTAAAAATTACAACATAGTTAAAAAATATCATCTTTATGATTTTAAAATTATTTTGAATGAATAGAAAACTATAAATTGTTAATCATTTACATAAGTAAATAAAAAAATTTGTTCTATACATTTCTAACTGATATTAATAACTTCAATCTTTTAATTGAATCAATTTTAACGTATATTAAATATTATTTATTGTAAATATTAAAAGAATTTTGTATTAAACATTAAAATGAAAATTCATAATATAGTAGATATTTTTGTATTCCTAAATCACTTATTTTTCAGTTTCTTTACTTTTATTAAATAGTTTTTATTTTATAGTATTAGGGGGATAAGGAAAGTTTTTAGATTTAAAATTCAAGGATCAGAGTAGGTTGTTGTAAATAATATACAAATAAAAATAGGTTTTTCAATTTTTATTTCCAAAGGTGTAAACAATCTGAAAAGAAATGAAAAAAAAAATTTATGTTACTTTTACCTAAATTGGAGAACGCAAAGCTTACAATTCTACTGGATTTCTTTAACATTTCTTAAAATTATAAAATATGATTTTAATAATGTTTTTATAAAAACAGTAGAATTATAAAACATACAAGTGATTTGTTATTGGGGTTTACTCCCCAATGGCTATTATGCCTGTTGGACCAATAGAGGATTGGAACCAATCAGGTGGATGGGATGCCAACCCCTACCAAGAGTCCAAAGCTCTCACTTTCAATTGTTTTGAGAATAAAAGCTGAATTTTTCTAACACTACACTCACTATTATCAAAGATAAAAATCAAAATTTACTCTTAGATCTTTTAACCATACTGAAATAATATATGGAGACAACAAATATTTCAATTTTAAAATTCATACTTGTCTAGTATCAATACAAAATTCACACTTACAACAATCGAGTCTCCTTAAAAAGCTTGTATTCACAAAAGCAACGATGAAACTTATAAACAATTAAAAGGGTGAGCAGAGGACCCTGTACCCACCATTTACTCTTCTGGCACTTCGAAGTCACCGCTGGTGATCTCTTCGATGATGTCGTGTGGTGGCCTACTCTCAACAGTACAACCGACCGACTGGCACGTGCCAAGGATTTCCTTGATGGTACCACTCAGCTCCCGGGACATGGAACGCGGCCTCATCTGGCGCGCAATGCTGACGATCTCGTCGAAGGACAGGTTACCACTGTGCTTAACGTTCTTGACCTTCTTGCGGTCCCTTGGTGGTTCCTTCAGGGCCTTGATGACCAGAGAGGCGGCCGAGGGTACGACGGAGATCGTGGCCTGCCTGTTCTGAATCGTCAGCTGGACAGTGATCTTCAGACCCTTCCAGTCACTGGTAGCCTTGGCAATGTCATCACCGACCTTTTTGGGGGACTGTGAGGGAAATGCAATAAGACAGTTAGATTTTGGAGCTTGCAAGTATGTTTGTCAAGTTAGGTTAATGTGATACATGGATGGCTGGGAGCTTGAGTTCTGGTGTTATAGGTTATGTTTGGGAAAACAAAGTTGACATAAAATTGCATATTTTAGGTACTTACCAGACCGAGGGGACCGATTTTGGGGGCAAGGGAGGAAGTAGCACCTACTTCACCTCCGACGCACCTCAGGAACACTGAAAAAAACAAAAAACAGCACTCAGTACACGTGACACTAAAAAGCACTTGCACTAATTAACAGAGTTTGATGAACGAAAAATACCTTTCTTAACTTCAGTGGGGTCGAATTTAGGAGGCATTTTGGCAGTTTATTTGCTTAACTATCACGGAAAACCGCTGATGTCTCCCGATTTGACTCAGGTAACGTCCACTCGTGTTGAGTAGCGTTTACGGAAAGGCCGTCCGCCGGAAAAGTAAAAAACTGTACGAGCGCCGTCTCGCGATGATTATTGTAAGACGCGGGTCGGATTAGGTTGGTATAAAGTGACGGTAAAAAACACGTGAATGGTCAAGTACTCGACACTGATTGTTCTTCATTTATATGGGTGAGAAACAAAAATGTTTTTTTTAATAATGATTTTTTAATAAAAATTAATATTTTTTAAATTTGTGATATCATTGCTAATAGTATACTTATTTTTTAAAATAATAAACAGTTATCGCTTATCAGCTGTGTATTGTGACGTTTGATGACAAAATTAAAGACTGTCATTATTTCATTTATTTTTAAAAGTTTTAATCATTTCATCAAATAAAACATATCAGTATTATTGCGTAAGGAGATTAAAATGAATTTGTATTACGGAATTTGCAAACAAAAAAAGATAAAGTAGTATGCTTTTTATTATTACAGTTTTTCAAAACATTTTCAAAATTGATAAAGTGTCAGATTTGACGGTACCTGACCATGTATAGATCACAGCGAACTAGGCTATTACACAAAAATACCGTTCAAAAAAAGCATGAGAGGGAGAAAGCCCGAAGATATAGGAACGTATAAATTTTGCCGGCCACGTAGGCACGCACATCTTGCGTCACGGCACGTCACCGCTGTTCTGCTGATGCGGCGTTTTACCATTTCATTAATATTCCACACGAATCCTTTTTCGCGCAATGACGCGAAGAAAACAATTCGCCAACAATATTATATACCTTTATAAAAACACTTTATTTATTATGAAAGAATAGATTTCTATTACAAATTTTTATAATATTCATAGACAACAAAATATTAATCAACTTTCACTCAGCACTCAAATATTTACATATAGATAAATGGGAAATTTATATAAATGAAAAACGGATTAACTAAAGATGTTAATAACTGCCTGTAGCTGTAAATTCAAAATGGAATGTATTAGGTGCAAAGCCACTAAAGTTTTTTAAATCTTTTATTTTTCAACACCTTCTCAACTTGATTATCTGCACAAGGAAGGTTTTGTGTGATACAATTTTTGGACCTTGGCACAAATCATACATCCCTCAGCTTCATTATTGTGTAATATTATCACAATGGCAGATATTTTAAGAGTATTTATAAAAAAGTTTATTTATTAATCAGAAACTCCACAAACATTGTACTTCATATTTTTTTTTTTTAATAGTAATTCATTATATTACCTAGGTGAAAAAAGTTTGTTCACGCGCGATGATGCATGATCCAGTAAAAAAAACACTGCATCACACTTTAGCAAAGGTTTCATGTTGCGCTTGAGTAAAAATGTCGTAATTTTTTCTTTTATTACAAAAAACGTAGAGTACGTCCTATTATTTTCTCCTCGCAGCATTAAATTAACCACATCATAAATAATTACAATTAAATTCAGTCATCGGAGCCAGCTGATCTCTTTGCTTTCCTTTGCCTTGGGCTTTGCTTAGGTGTCCTTGGGGATTTGTCTGCAAAATAATTTTTGCAAATCAGTAACTTTGTTTTTAGACAACTTAATTTTATTTTCTATATAATGTATTCTTACTGAGTAGATTCAGAGTTTCCTTGGGGATCCATTCGTAATCAACATTGTTAGGATTCGATGTTCCAACTTCAACTGGTGCCTTACGGGTCGAAGAACGCGATTTCCTTCCAAACGAAGACAAAAGCTGTTGTCCTCCAACAAGAGTTAAGATAATGCAAGCAGCCAAGAATATGTACAAGAAGACAGTTTCACCATCAAGACCTTCATCAAGTTCAACAATTTGTACAGTTTCATTGAAAACAGCCTCGTTGAAAGAGAAACCAGCCTATAAAAGAAATGTAAAATCTCAATTATAACAAGTGAACACTTGGTAGGAAAATTGCTAATTGACTTAAAAATTATATTCAAAAATAAAATAACTTTTTATAAAGCTATTTATTAATTTCTATATCAATTCTAGTTCATATTTGAATAAGTACTCACAGCATCCCTGTAGTTCAAGTTGATGTTGAGCCCAAAAGGCCTTCCAGCGAACGATTCAGAAGGAACAAATGAGTAAGCCAATGTAGCTTCGTGATTAGGCTTGACAACCTTGTTGTAAGCAATTGTTGAGAAGTTCTGGATGTAGAAGGTGAAGTCCATTGGGTAACGGAAAGAGGTGTTGATGGTTTCCACAATAAAGTCAATCTCACCCTTGTTAGCAAAGCCAATCAAAAATTCAACAGGCTTTCCAGCAGGCAACTCTATAATAATAACATAGATAGATACAATTTATAAAATTCTAAACTTGTATTTTGAAATAAATAAGTTATATCGAAAGTGAATATCTTACCAAGAGTAGACAGCGGATTGTGGATTGGTTCCGTAAAGAGTATCGTTGTATCCGCATCTTTAGAAGCAGTTGCAGCAGTTTCATCTTCAGGTTCTTCTTCAGGTACAATGCTACTTTCCTCTCCTTCGACATCAACGATGTCATCATTGTCATCTTCCTGAGCATATGCAACCGGTCCAGATCCTAAAAATGAAAGTATTTAATTAGCATTTTATCTCCTTATGTAAATTACTTTATATCACTTTCACAAATTAAATTACTAAATAACTATTAAAATATCACTAACAATTTAAAAAAAAAAAACCAAAAACAAAAGAATGCTGTGAAGCACAGTAGAATAATTACAAGTGTCTGTTTTTCACTAGCATACTTTAATCCAGTTCACCATTGTCTCCCTGATTCAGCTGTAATTTTAGCTACAAATAAAGAAAATCGCCGACCATCTGTGACCCGTGAAAGCTCGAAGAAGTACTTTCTATCTCCCTTTTCAAAGGTCCCCCCTTTTTCACTGATAATTACATTTTTTAACGTTTTTCTAGCACCCATCTTGAATCTCTTATCTCGAAGATGCTCGCAAATCAAAAAAATCCACGTCCCCAATAAAATTTCATACAACAAATCCACGACAAAATTCTTCAGCATCGCTCACGTGTCAGCTTTCTAACCCCCATCATTCACACAAAAATCCCGAAAAATCACACTTCTCCTTATCAACCCTCGAAAATCCACTCGCACGGTCTTATCTCGCCCGCAACCGAGACCCGCTGGCAATGCAAAAGCCACCAAACCGCGGAGCATCTGCGTGACATCTGGATGCCAATCTCGACTCACCTGGGCTCGTCATCAGGATAACAGCCGGCAGGGCGATCAGCAGCAGCAGCCACAGGTTCCTCATTTTCGTAGATTTTTTTTCAATATCCTGTGATTCCGCGAAACAACCCGAGTTTTTTACTCAGGTCGGAGGCTCACCAGTTCCTGGCTCGCGCGGAAAAAAGGAGAAGAGAGAGAGAAGAGAAGAGAGTAAGTGGCGGCAGCCGAAGACGACGGGTATAGCGGTGCTAACTGACGGAGGCCTACTTGCCGCACGCTGCCAAGTTGCCAAGTGTCCCGGACTAGCGCTATCTCACTCCCACTTGTGCATAGGTGGCGAGTTTCGGAGCAGAGCGAAGGGGGCCGCGAGTCAGGCGTTGACTACGTCAGACGTACGTGAAGCTGTCGATAAGCGACAGGATGCCACTTTGGAGCTGATGTTGTGCAACTGCAGAAAGTGGAGTAAGTAGGTTCCAGTGGCTAGGGACGTCGCGGTACGGGTCCAAATTGTGGTTTTGTGTCGACGCGCCAGAATTTTAAACGACCATAACGATATATGTAGAATTATAAATTGATTGAAAATATTATAATTATAGTAATTTTAGACAATACATCCGTAACTATTAGATTCTTTTTGGGTTTAGTTGAATATTTCACTATTTACATCTTCATAATTTACAAAAGACTAGTAATAACTAAATTGTTAGTTTAATTATTGATATAATCATTATCATTAACTTATGAAAAATGTTTCTTTTTATCATATTTTTCAATAAGAAACTCACGTAATCGGGACCCTTATAAGAACTTTTCTCTTTTATCAAATTATAAATATTATATCAATTAAGCAACGTTAAATAAATTAAAAGAGAATCATATAAAACGCTTTCTCAAAAGACTAATAAAATTCTATCCAAAAGAGAAAAATAAAGTCCACGAAAGTTGCGATCCTTTCATCCGACTTCTCGGAATCGTACCGATAGTTGACCAAGACGGTCACTTTCACCGTCTTGAGAAAATGGAAATCGAAGCGACAGAGATAGACTATCGGTATCTTGCTACGTGGACGATTCTTTTCGGGGTCGGCGCAGGCGCGTTGAGGCGATTCGGATAACGTTTGCACCACGTGCTTCTTTGTGTACGGTCGCCAGATGCACTATGGAGGTGGAGATTGTTTGCTATGCGAGTTTCGAACTGTCGTCGAACGCTTTTTAATCTTTTTATAATCTTTGCACTGCTTTTATGCACATTTCATTCGTATACGAATTTAGATTTTGTTTTGAAATGAAGCTGTTTTTTCATTGAAATTTCATGTTCTATTTATTGATTTTTAATAATTATACCTTTTACTTGATAATAGGTAAGAAAATATAACTTTTAAACCCATTAACAGTATTTACTATTTAATAGGTCATTTAAGCGTAATTCAAGTACAAAAGTACCTTTTTCTACCAATATACTTTTAAAACTCTTTTTTAATACAAATACGTATTTTTAAGGTATTGATTTGTATACTAGTAATTATAAACTTCAAAACCATTTTATCTATAGTATAATAATTCTATCAGTATTTATTGGTAATATACAATGATTGGAAATTTCTGTTTTACCGATCTCAGATAACCGATCATTATAATCGGTTTTCTACAAACAAGCACATCATTACCAACCATGAATTGGATTAATATTTCAAACAATAATTGTATATAAAATAATTGTAATAATGTAATGGTAAAAAAATTTACGCAATTATTAATGTTTCTAATCATCAGTTTTCAATACTAACATAATAATATTTTTAAAATCAATAATTAGACACAAGCAATATATCTGTTTTAAAAAAGTCTTTTTATTTTGTACGAATTCAATACAAATAATAGCTTACGTAACATCTAGATGCTTACACACTAAACAATGCGCATTTTACGAATATCGAACGATACATTACATTTTGGTCCTCTGGTGATTTCGACCTTCATCTAATGACATGGATTTTGATTGTGACAACGATTGAAAAGAACTCCTAACAATTAATACATTACCACTATATAAACTAGGCACTTATAACGTACATATATATAAACTTCGTCGAAACGTCTCGAAGGTTTTAAATACATACAAGTCTTGATTTATTTATATATATAATCATTGCCAATTTCGCACGGTCAGCTTACATAAATAAGTCGATTATTATATATTACAGCGAAACCTCCGTTCAGGTATATGATAGAGAAGAATCATCGTTCGTCAAAAGTCGATGTACATTATGTATAAAATATCCGGTGATTCAAAGAAATAACTTGTGCATCCCACAGGTCCACCCTTAACCGCTGGCCTCTTCTTCATCGAACAATTTAAATTAAAAAACGCGTTTCTCCAACTACTATACGTCGACGAAAAAAAAACTAGCCAGCGGTTAACGGCGAACCGAGTCGAGCGATAAACAGTGAGTGTTACTCTGCGCGAGAACGACATAAGCGAGGCATGCGTCTCCTCTCTCTCTCTCACTTTTTCTCTCACATAATCAGCTCTAGCGTCAATAATATACACGCTAGAACCATCAATTCACACAACCGCAACAAGATATATCTCAATTCCTGTAGATTTGCGGCCGACGCGACTGCTTCTTGCCCATGCTGCTCAAGTCGATGGTCTTGCCGCTGGGCAGTACGAGCTTGTTCTCCTGGTAGTCGACGAAGGTGTTGAGGATGTCCTGGTCCTGTTGTTGCTGGGTCTCCTCGTCGCATTTGATGCCCGTCTCGTAGGTGTACTCGCGACGAAGACCGTCAGGGTCGACGTAGCCGTACTTGCCGCGAGTGATGCAGTCGATGCCGATGATCTCCTCCTTGAACGAGCCGTCGTCGTTCTCGAAGCCCCAGATTATCGAACCGTCGGCTGTCTCCTCGCGGTAGCGCCTGATCACCTATGGGTTTGAAAGAAAGAGTTTAAGTTTTATACTCTGCACTCAATTCTTTTGTGTGTAAATAATTGACACTCTATTTTCTTTTTATTCAAGTTTCTGTTAGGAAACGTTGATGAAATTTTTCGTTTTGTTTTGTATCATGAAAATGTCGGCATAATTTGAATATTAATATATTTTTCGAAAAAAAAAGTACATAATGAGACAATGAAACGCTAAAACGTATTTAATACTCGTTATAAAAGTATAATTTTTATTGCATCCTATATTTCGCTAAGTGCTTTTAAAATATCTTACTTAATTCGGCATAAAAATGACAAACCGCAAAATACATTATTCACTTAAGTCTGTTGTAATTTTGCCGTCCAATATCGATAAGAAAATCATTTTGCATTTTTATTGGATCCGCTCGAATGATCATAGGTTTCGCAAAAAGAATGTGCAGCTTTTTAACACCTGTAACACGCTCTCTTGCAATTTATGTAACTCATGAAAGCGTAACTTCGCAGTATCATTATATGGTCATCATAATATTGTCCTAAACACGTATTGAAATTACAGTGCAATGCACACACTTTCCAGCTTGTAACCTTTCTCGTCTCTTATTATAATTTTGAGCAGAGAGATTATTAACGTTTTCGAAAAATCGCAAACCAGTTGAATAACCACCGATAAATTACGATCGATATTTCAAGACGCGAGGAAAATAGCCGCTACATGCAAAATTTAGCATCTCTGAAATTGTATAATCACATTTTCTCTACGTCACAAGAAAATCTCTGTGATATAACCCGTAAACGCGTCAAAAACATCTCCTTCTTAACTGTTAATTATATACATATATAAACGCCAATAAAATCACTAACAATAACTCAATAAAGTTTATACCTGAGCCACAGGCTTCTTGTTGTTCCTGCCCTCGCTGTAATAATCTGCCTGGGGCTTCGACTTCTTCGGGGCCGCTTGGGGCCTCTGCTTAGCCGGACGTGCCTCGTTGAGGTCGTACTCGTTGCGATCGTAATGCTGCTGCTGCTGTTGCTGCTGTTGCTGCTGTTGCTGCTGCTGCTGCTTCTGCGGCCTAACGGGTTTCTGTGGCCTGTACTGCACTGGCGCGATCACTTGGTGGATCTATGAATAGCGCAAAAGTAACAGTATAGTTTATGAGTTTGCTGGTATTTTTTAGTGCGAACGCGTATGTCGTATGTATAGTTTTTAGTATAGATCTGTGTAAACAGCAAGTGTCTGCGGCAACTACACTCTCGAACTAGTTTCTAAAATGTCTATAGGGAAAGTTTTGCCAAGGCTATAATCTTCAATTTTTATCTAAACTTGCAATCAGACTATACACATGTTCGTGGATAGTTTTAAAATCATAAAACCACTTGACTTGTTAACAAGAGCTATAAAAATAATCCTAAATCTTTTACTATTGAAAACTACTTTTAATTTTTTAAATCTTTTTCCATACGACGTTCTTAAAAACACTAAAAAAAACATTTCTTTTCCTATATATTCTGTGAAGTATTTCATTTAAACATCTATTTTCTATATCATATAATTATAACACATTATGAATGTAGCAATAAATTTACCGATTGCACTTCGGGGGTGGACGACCTGGCGATCGCCTGTGCCGGCCTGTACTGTACGGGCTGAATGTGCTGCTGATGGAGTTTCTGATGATGCTGCTGATGCAACTGTTGCTGGTGATCCTGTCTCTCCTGATTCTGGAATACAGAACCTGTGGGCTGAATCTTCTGGTTGTGCAAATTCTGCTGGTGCTGTTGATGCAACAACTGCTGGTGGTCCTGTCTCTCTTGCTGCTGGTACGCAGAGGCTGTAGGCGTGGGTATGGGGGAAGCAGCCGTCGGTGTCAGGAGGTTACCCTGCTGTCCGAAAGCAGAAACAGCGCCGAGATTATGTGCTATAACCTGGACGACGTCCTCGTCCTTCTCGTTCTCCTCGCTCACGGGTTTCACCTCGACGGGGACGCGCTGAGCGTGGATCAGCTGAGGCTGCTGGATCGTCTGGATGGGCAGATTTGAAGCTTCGTCGTTCTGCTCGAGATTGATAGCGGAAGGACGAGATCCACGGATGCCGGAGGTGAAGACTGGGAGCTCGGGTATGGGCTCGGCTGCCGGACGCGGTCTGCTGTAATAATGATATGACGTTGGCGATTGTGTTGGGTCAGTGGACGCGATGTTGTAAATACCGTGAGTGGAGTAATGGGTTGAGGTGAGGTCAGTTTATTATATACTTGTACAATTTAGTATAATATTTGCCATATAATATTTTTAATCGACAAAAATTTATTACAATCTTTTGATTCATTGTTGGATATTGAGGATAGAACGTTTGATTGAAAAAATATCTATTTTCAAAATAAAATCAAAGTGATTAAGGATGGCTAAATTATACATTACGGATTATCTGATGTAAAAGAGAAGACTGTGTACATATCAAAAATTTATAATCTAAAATTACATATCCATGATCAATGTTATTAAGCAATTGTTACATACACGATCACTTATGCAACGATTTTCAAATTGTTCTATTTGTAAAACCTATATACGAACAATTTTATAATTTAATCCGCTAACCAGTCTCGCGTAATATTTCGTAATACTGATTGTTTTATACCGATACATTTGGCCCTTTTTATTTGCAAAACTGGTTTCACGCATTCAAGGTGCAATATTTTGACGTAAAACCAGTTATAGAACTAAAAAAAAGTATTCATATGTTTCAATGCGAAATATATTGAGAAACCCAATAAGAACCTTCAATAACAAATAATAAATAGCCGTACGAGAATATCGCGATCGGAATCACACTGATCCAATTTAATTAAACAACCGTAAAAATCTCACTTTGGCTAAACTTTCGAATAATAACGTATTGCTTCCCAGGACTTACATACATCCTAAAAATACCATTCCCAAATTAATTAATCGCTATTTTTACAACTTTCCGAGTTCGCAACATCGATTACCCATGCCCTCGCCACGATTAATTTGCATTTTTCCCCGATTCCATCATTACATAACCCTATATACACACCATAATCCCAATAATAAACCAGCCTCTCGTTAACCTCCATCTATAACTCTCCTCTTGTACACCCGCAACCACCTCCCAATTTTTACGACCGCGGAAACTATAGTTGCCCAAGATTTTACCCAACTTAATTAAAACCTCAATTAAGACCTATAACGCAACTCACTTGATGGGTATGGGTCTGCGGAACCGCTGGTTGATGATGGCCGTCGTCTGGGTAGCCGGTGAGACCAGTCGTCCAGTCTGCTGCTGTTGCGTCTGACCCTTGACCCTACGGGCGCCTGGGATCTGAAGCGGCTTCTTGGGTGCAGTGCCGCCGCCGTCGTCGTACTGGGCGAGCACACATGCGCTGCATACCAGCAGCTGGAACATTGAGAAAAAAAATTGTGGTGAGGTGAAGGGGTCAAGGTCGCTTTTTGTGGTTTATCATCAAAGTGAATTGGTACTAATGAAAGTAAGGAATTGTACAGACATAATCGATTTCCGTTGGTAATAAAGGATATTGCAGATGAAAGAATTGAGGAAATGTTAATTAGAATAAATGTTTTATGACAAAAAAAAAAGTAACGATTTACGGTCGTTAGGAATGACCGAGGAATGGTGCAATTAATGAGCAGTAGTAAAAATCAAACGTACGGAATATTAACTTGTGTAATTGTCAGTTACCATTCAAGCCGCATTCGTATACGAATATTAATCAAGATATAACAACAAAGTTTCGAGCAACTACGTAGTAATCACTACGTTAACACGTCCAGTTATAATTCCGATTTATATACGGCCGAGTTACTCACATAAATCACCAACCTATTATTAAACAAACTTTTAATAATTACCCATATTACAACATAAACTACAAAGACACAACTAAACATATAAACCCTTGGGGAAAAAACGTATTCTCGACTCTGTATTAAAATTAACATTTCGGCGATTTGCATAATTAACAAACCTCATTACAGAGTTTCAGCAATTTATTATGACGCAATTTCAGAGCACACAGCTGCCGCCGCCCACGTATAATAAACCGTCAAATATAAATCGTTAAAGTCCTGTCATTAAGGATACTTTCCTACTCTATTAACAACCCATTATTTCGGCCCGACTTTCAGCGCGCTGATACATACACACCATAAAATGCAAATCTTTATTATTGCGATGGCCTCCCCAATAAACAACGAATTTTTCCGGAAACGTCGCATAAATCAGGCTTTTATAATAAAAAGAAACAACCGATCGAAAGTCGAGCGTACGCGTATAGAAAGCAAAAGTGAGATTTATCGCACGGGACAAATGAAATTCGAGATTCATCGTGCTCCCTATGAGCGGCGAGAAAGCTGCGCGTGCGCGACAGCAAGTTAACGGGTTAATGAAAACGCGAGTGTATTAAAGCGATCGTGCGATTTGTTATTCGCGCGGGGTATTTTAGCGCGAATTTGTTCCACGAATCTCTGCGTGTAGGTGCGGAGAGGATTAGAAAATCACCGCGTGGCTGGACTGACTCCAAGTTTCTTTTCTCGCGAGGTTGATGGAGGCGAGACGTGAATGACAAGTGGATGAGCGAAGTCATATACAGGTGATATTGCATTCGAATGGACTTTCATACGCTTACGTAAGATGATTTGAAATTCAGATTTTTGTAATGCAAACTACATTTCTGTTAGAGCATAAACGATAACTAATATAATGATATACTGAGAAACTAAGTTCTATATCATCATTATACCCACAACAAACAACCGCTACATCAAACATTCAATCAAGTCATCCGACAACGATCTCGATCCGACATCGCACCGCAATCAATCCATCACCAACTTTAAAAAACTCTGCACCGACACCATTGTTCCCCGGACACAATATCTCCTTCCTACACACTGTACCTATGCACACATAAAGCTACGTCACGCGCGCAAACGAAAGCAAGCCTCCTTCGTCTTCGTTGTTGTTTTTTTCTTCTTCTCCGCGTATCGTGTATATAGCGTTCTTTTCTTTTTTTTTGCTACCTATAGCTGCTCCTTTGTTGCGTGCGGTGAAAAGCAGCACCTGTGCGCGAGCTCTCCCGCGAGTTCAAGGTCTGCTGCATGTCTGTTGAGCATCCCATGCTAATATTTGATTTCACTCGCGGTTGTATGCGCGAGATGCGCGTTTTTTTGTGGTGGAGCCGGTGGCAATGAACTTGTTCAGATTGTGCGTGCGGAGGTTTTTCTTTGATTGATGGGTAAAATATTTATGGGCTTTTTGTTAAGATTGTATATGATATGGTTGTGATATGGGAATCAATTCGTTATCGTGTAATTAACAATAGTAGTCAAATAAAAAGAAGATATAATTTTCTTTGAATTTTTTTACTTTTCAGGCGGGAAAGGTTCTAACGATATTTTATTTTTCTGATTATTCAATGGGTTAACAAGATGAATATGTTTTTCAACTGATTGATACAAAATAATATAGATCAGCTCCCCCACTTACGAAGCCATCAATATAAAACTTTCTTTATAATTCGAAGGCGTGCGCGTATAGCATTTTCTGTAGTATGTGTAAAATCAGGTGAAATCTCAAGCTGCTACTAATTCCCGGTTGGACTACAAAGTAAGTGATCTGTTATTAATCGAAAGTTTTTAGGACACGAACTACATCGAATAATAGTGTTTGCCATCATAATTCTACCTAATCGGCCAATCTTTAGTAAAGCAAAATTGAACTGTTATACATTGCAAAATGTGAGAAAATGACGCATCAGTAAAATTAACCTTTTTCTAACGTTTATAAACGTTCAATTAACGACGTATTAATTCCCCATACAATCTCACGATTATGCGATCGTATACGTCAGAACGTATAAAGTTTCTTCAAATCCACCTCCAATTACCGATAAAAATAGCGAACCACCATTCCTTCTCCAACCCGAAACGTATATATATATATAATACACGAAAAAAACCCAACATTTCACCGACGAGCGAGCAATTAAGCGTTTTCACGCTATCGCTTACTACTAATCAATCCCAGAATCAGCGCAACAACAACAACAACAACAACAAGCTATTCATCGCAAAACACGAAGAAATTTAATAATGCTCCAGTTTTTACGCGCGCGTGCCATCGCGATTCGTTAGCCACACAAGTGTACATAGGTTTTTATTTGGCTCGCGATATAAATCACGGGCTCTTTTATTAGCGTAATTAAAGAGCGGCAAAGCCGCGAGAGCAATTAGTAAATAGCATTATCTAACGTGGAGCAGGCGCAGGTACATTGACTCAACTCTCTCGTAAACGAAAATTGCATACACATTTTGCATAACGTTGCAGTGATTCTTGGAGCGCACATTAGCCGCGCGTTGTAAGTCAATCACTCTCGCAGCTTATGTCGCCGGGGAGCTGTCATGGTAAGTAGACCAGCTTAGGGAGACTAATAAATAAATCTCGAGACGAGTGAACGCGACCCAAATTTTAGAGACGTTACAAAACTACGCGTCCCGTTTTATTTGTACTTTACAATGATCTGCTCTCTCGTTGACATTCCATATAAAGTGCGCACGCGCGCAGTGTGGTTTAGCTGTAAAGCCGTTCGAAAGTGGTTTGAAAACTTGGTAGAAATAGACTACACTGAAGAGAGAGAGAGAAAAAAAGGGAATCGCTGCAGAGAGACGTAAAAGCGTGTGAACTGCGTTCAAGCCCGTGCGGTTTGATAAATGATAACATCGCCGCCGCGCGTATAGATAAACGACAACGGGCGAGAGTGTATAACGAGTTTATAATTGCGCGATTTCGCATGGATGCTGCGCACGCGTATCTCGCAATATATCGGCTTCTTTGTAAGAAATATATTAACGTTTTTGCGCGATTATCAAAGGATTTACCCTCTGATGGCTAAAGTTACTGTCCTCTTAACGCATTGTAATTTTATTCTCTCCATCCTCCTTCTTCTCCGAAACGGCAATTAATTTCGCTGCGGCCTAACGAACCGCACACACACCGCCGACACAGATC
>JAPYZO010001125.1:0-10303 GCA_030522905.1 Torymus flavipes | reverse complement strand
AATGGCTCTACTTCGTTTCTTCACGCGCTCGTGCGTTTCCTGATAGAGATAATTCACGCATGCGCGCGCAGAAGAGAAATGATCGGCGGAGGTCAGTTACCGATAGACGGGCTCGATTTTTATGACATTATAAAATAACGATGCGGAGGGTATATTATTGGGTTCCGGGTGCGGTTCGATTTTTATTGCCTCGCGATGAGAGTTATTTCTTCCGAGTGCAGCGTGTACATGTATGATGGCTCGATAGTTTATGTGGGTATTGAGCAATGTATGTAAATAGGAAGTTGGAGCTTTATTTAGTGGTTCTTTAATTGTTCGTATGGTAATGAGCAAAACTGATAATAAGGATTAGGTTTGAACGGGATGAATTTTTTTTGAGCGGTGGGGTTTAGGCTCATAAATTCATTGAACTACTCTAATCCTTAATTTTTAGCTTAGTTACTTAATGTTTGCAAAAATTTATGTTCAATAACACAAGAATCAAATAAATTAGGATTCAGATGTATATCTTCAACTTGTATTTCCAACCATACTGATAAAAGTATATATACAAATGAGCATTTTCCCATTAATAATTAATAATAAAAAAACGAAATTACTACATTACACGCCACTATAGCACCATAGACGCATTAAATACTCGTTTTCATTCGCGTCGACAATAACCATAAACCTAAACCGCATATACATTTTCACTCTCAAAACAAAACCAAGTCTTCACGCACAGCATTCAGAACAAAAAAAAATTTCACTTCAATCTCCGATATCCATCATTATACGCCAATCCGCTCGACTGCCTACACGCACGCGCGCCATAAAATCCATTCTCTCCCGCAGCAGAACCTGGGAACGACCGCATCGACGCGCATACAGCCTGACACTATATTCTCCCTCCTCAATTTGCCATTCAAATCGTAAACCCCGTCGCACGCGTCGGCGGGACACAAAAGAAATCGAAATTGAAAAAAAAAGAGAAGTCTCCGTACTGCGATAATATTTCGTCGCGGTCTCTATTCGCGCGCTGCGCGCATCGCGAGTGTCGAAACGACATTTTTACGATCGTGTAATATACGCGCTTGCGCAACAACATGTGCGGCTGCATGACCTGCCAGGCCGATTTTATTTGGCAAGTGAAGAGAAGAGGACCTCGTGCCTCTTTCGTTCGGCTCAAGGTTCATCGATGTATAGGGCTATATGTGTGCATATGTGATATAATTCGGGAGAGGATTACGCGGACTTTCACCGCGAGCATAAATGCAGTTTTGACGCGGGAGTTGCGAAGTAGCGCGCGAGCGCAGCAGGGGCTAATTAGCGCGATACCTTATTGGTCTGTCGTGCTCGCGAGAGAGACGGTGGAAAAATGCGGTTCGATGAGAGGCGATCGGTTAGGGAAATGTGAATTTTTTCCGCGTTTTTGAGAAAGTAGGTTGGCCTTTTTTTTGTAAACGAGTAATGGAAAATATAAGGTAATGGGCTCGAGAAGTGTTTTTATAATATATATTTTCTATATGTATGAGAGCGAAAGTGCGTGTAATTGCGAGGATAATTTTCGTATATAATTATGTTATCATATGTAAAGTAAATTTTTTAGAACGATAGCTGAAATTCTTTGCTATTAAATTGTCGCTAATTATATATATATATATGGCGCAGACCAAGATTCCTGTAATTTTGATAAAAATTTGCAACACGTATATAATATGCAGCGAGAAAATTTATACTGAATTGGATATCTAAAAAATTAATCACAGTTATAGTCACTCATTATTCTCGATAACAAATGCCTGAAAATTCCAACGCACGGCGCGTCCGTGCTCCAGTCAACAATAAATATCGCTCATTCTTTATTCCCAGTATAATTTACGACTCCGATGCGATCCTCAAATTACATTAAAAAACCGACAGTCAGCGATAACCGCGCGTCGCCCACGTCGTCTCGCACACAATTGTCACCCGAATGACTGACATTTCATTCTAATGAGCCTCGCTCGATCGCGACACTTCAACGAATAATCACATTGTATTCCCGTATTCCATTGTAAGATGAAACGAGAAAGTCGCAGTCTCGCAGGCAAGGTGCAGCGTAATTTATTAAGTAAGCACGCGCGTCCAGCAGAGAAACACGTGTATATATACTTTCCTGCAGCGTGCGGTGTGCGTGCACTTTCTACCCGGTACAGTGTGATCGTATAATTCTCGAGCGAGGTTTATATATATATATCGAAAAGACATCAGCGTTGATGGAGTAAATCGGAATCGTCACGGGCGAGGCCTGGTGTGGTGACTCGAAAGCAGGACTTTCTAATAAGTGTAAGGATTTGTATGTGTGCGTGTGTGTGTGGTTTTGTAGTATACAATGGGGTTATTTTTGTAGAAAAAAAAGTGTACGGGTGGATGAATATGCGATGAGGTGGGTGCGAGCGAAGTTTTATATATATCAAGGATATATATATATAAAGATGATTCACGGCGAAGTGGGTTGCATTCTAGAATGTAAAATATGGAGGTATAAAATTTTCTGTGGCTATCTTTAGACTTACGAAAGTTGTCCTGTAAAAATCCTCTATTCAAGGTACACCACTTTTTTTTTTTAATACCCATATCAACAGATGCCCCAAGTATATAGGTAACGGCTCGCAACATCATTTCTGTTTAATCGCCAATCACACGCACAGCTTTCTCTTTAAACGACCGAAGTATCAATTTACACTTTTATCCGTAATTGAAAAATTAAAGCCATCCAATCTCACACCGCGATCGGACTGTTTCGGTAAAACGTTCACTCCAATCGCTCATAATATTCGCACGCGCCAGCATGCCAGCCTATTTTAACTGGATAATAATACGCGCGAGTTCGGCAACCATAAGGCAACCTGTTAATTTTCGTAGATTTGCGATTTTACGGCAACCTATCGGCTGTGCGTAACGATATATAGGAACCCATAATCGATCGTTTAAAATTGTTCGGCCTTTAAATGGGAACAAACAATGCTCGTGTGCGGTCTTTATGTTCCATTAGCGCCACTTATTTTACCCTGTGGTATATATCTTACGCTGTAAAAATCTTCGGACACCATGGGAAACTTTCCTACCTACAAAAATGATCATTATATTATCTTATTCGTATTTTCATGAATTCCAAAAGGCCTCACCGGACGTGTCACATCGAAAAGAAAGCTATATAGTCATAACCTGATGTTACAGATTACATTAAAAACGTAATGCACAAGCCTACGCCTATATAGCTATTGACAAGCCACGTAATTTTAGCATAATATCATTACCCACACAATATAAATTATGTAAATCGCGTAACATATGTAAGCGCGTCGTCGCTCCCCTTTTCCATATATACCGAGTAAAAAAAATTGACGAATAATTAAAAAGGAAAAAAATGCCCTGTAATAGCCTTTATATAAATGCCCGCGGGGTTATCATTACCATCCGCACATTTCGATACGCGCGGCATGGCGGCGCGATCATAAGGCCCCTCTTTACGTAACGCGGGGCGATATGTTTACACGCGCGCGCGCAATTTCCCAATGTATAATCTCCACCTATTTACCGGCGAGATGAAGAGAGAGAGAGAGAGAAAAAAAAAGTCCGATCAAGGCTGCGTTTCTATCGGATAATTACCCTTTGAAGAGAGTATGTCGCCTCCGCGTGGTTCGGGTTCCCACAAAAAATCGATTTGACAGATTAGATCCTTGCTCTAAGTATACACACATAAATGTCTTAGAGGTATGTGTAAGTAACGAGCGCGGGTAACAAAAGATCAAGCGGTGTTACATTACGCGAATACCGTGTAGATGCAACTACGCGAGATTTGCATAACTGTGCAACGCTCGCGGGGTGTTTTTTCGACTTTTATCGCGTTTTTTGCTCGTAAAAAGCTCGTTTAACGGTTTCCCATGTGTGCGAAGACGAGGTCGGGTCATTGAGAAACGGGTTTTCCTATGTGTGTTTTGACACGGAGGCGTCAGAGGGAAGCGTATGTGGTTATTGTCAGACAGCAAACAATGTATGTAGTTATCAGACGGAACCTTTTTTTAATAGCGTATAGAGAAAAACCGATGTATAATTCAATTAGGCGGAGCGTTAAAAAAAGTGCATGGAAAAAAAGGTATATAGCTTACACTTTGCATCGTAAAAAAGCGCCGCTGCGTTGCCGATTAAATAATACGAAAGGCACGCGTCAGTAGAGTATGAGTCAGGTATAGACGCGCGTTTCCTCTAAATATAAAAGCGGTAATAATTTTTTTCTTTCTCTCTCTCTAAATTTATGTGTCTTTGTGTGGGCTGTAGAACAATAGGTTACGCGTGCGCCACCGCCCGTATATAACATCGTGTAACATAATTTCGCTTTCCTTTATAGAAAATGTAATCACATTCTTCAGGTTCACCAGAACGACATACATCGCGTATATCGGTTATGACAGTGTTCGTCGCGTCCTCGCATTATCGGTTGTATAATATACAACGTTTTTTATTTTGTAGCGATGTAATAAACTTTGAATACGTCCCGTTAGACACTAAACTTGATCATCTTGCCGTTTTTAATAATCTTCGGTGTATACATATACGCGGACAGCTACTTATTAAATACCATCATGATACTTTTTCGCCATGCCGGTTAATTGAATGAAAATATACAAGCGATCGTTCGCTTCTGGAACAATTCCGCCGCGCCGTGAAAGCTATTTACCATCTCTGTTGCTCACTCGAGAGAGAAGCAGCGCAGCGTGAAGTCCGGGGAAATTACACCGCCGCGGCTGATATATCTAAATGATACCGCACGAGCGCTTAAAATAGATTCGGCTGTGTCTGTCTATTTTTTTTCTTATCGTTGAGAGGCTGTCTGTATCATTAGTTCGGAGATTTTCGCGGACAACGTGTTATTGCGTCGTGAGTTCGACTTTTCAGGTGTAATTCGAATCATGATATGGGTCTGATTTCGGTCGACGATGGGGGAGTGAGATTCAGATATGTGTGAGTATGAAATAGCGTAAGATTACGAGCGTCAAAAAGCGATAATGAAATGGTTTTCGTTATTATTAGGTATGATATATAACAGCCAGTGAAATTTCTCGGCGATCGCGGAAAAATTTCAATAGATTGAATTCAAATAGAGAGAGCGAAAGGAGATTATTTTTGTAGTTTTCAAAGCGCTCACAGATCGTATCTAGAGATACAGATTTAGATTATCTTGGAAATTTCATTCTCCGCGCGGCCATAACTAGACCCGATCCATTTCGCCTCGTTTCCTCCGCGGAATTGGTTTCATAAGCGCGGAGAATCGAAACCTATATCTCGGACAATTTATTTGGACAGGATTATAATGCAAATTGTTAAGGTCCATTATCCAGTAAGGACGTAGAAAGTATGTTTGTGAAATGACGTAAGCTAAAAATCAAACCTATATCGGTATGCTTCTTATTTTATATGTACAGCTGCCCGGTAAATAGCTTCACACCCTGAAATGTGTTTCTAAAATACGTGACCGCAGGAATGCCATTTCCGACCTCAGGTGTAAAGTGTAATCACAATTTTTCGACCCCCTTATGCTAAAATCGGTATTAGAAGAACATGACTAAAATTGATTGAATAACACGAAAGTTGCTCTCGCGAATACATTATACATTTATATATTGAATTCACGTCTCACCAATGCCACATATACTCGCCATTACACCACACGCGCTATTCAATTAATTTGACGCACGCTTACTTATCTCTCAACCTTTTCAAGTTCTCCTAATTGCACCGCGAGCACCATTTTGAATTTAATTACACCCATATACGCTGATTACATCGTCTATCAATAATCATTCACCCACATATACACCCAACAATTACCCTAATTTTTATACAATCGCCACGCGATACAATAATGATTCATTCGACTAATATCTCCATTAGCGCTGTACACACCAGCCTACTCCCACAAATCACCGCACTTTTCCAAATTGCTCGGGTCACTGAAAGATCCGGTTCGAGGTCAGACAATACGCATTACACTTGAAACCACGCGGGCGCATAGTTCTCCGGAACCTTGAGATATACGCACCCCTTGTACACTTTTACAACCGATTTCCGGCAAACCCTGACCGTGCGGCTTTCCCAACAATCGCAAGATCGTTCACACCGACTATACACGTGTGACTCACGCGCCGGAATTCGCAGCTTATACGTCAATTATAAACCGCCGCTTCTCACGCGCAATTGTACACATTTCGCGCCGAATGCGCGAACAATATATATTCAATGGGCGACGCTGTGTGGCGGGGAATGCGAGAGAGTCTGGGCGTGTGCGGTTGTAATGTAAGAGGAAATGGCCTTAAGGTGGTCGTGTCGCGCGTGCTGGTACAGTCGGTTCGAAAAGTTGCGCGGGGATATTTTTTGGCGTAGGTTTTGTGATGGTGGTAAAGAAAAAAATATTGCGCGTGGCGAGTGTGCGCGCAAGGGTTACCGAGAATTCGTTAGCGATTTTCCGGTGAACGCGTTCGCGGCTGCGCCATTTACGATGCTCGAACGGTTCTCTTAATTTTTCCCGGGAAAGTGCCGAGAAAATTAAGTCAATTATCATTAGTTTAATGAAATTAATGGTCGAGACGTTGGTTTCCCTGAAAAAGATATTAAAGTTCGCGCGCTCATTTTTTTTTTGCAGGATGCGTTTGGATCTATAAATTTCCATTCATAATGCACAGAGAAACATAACTCGCAAGCTTTTGCACGTGACTGTAGCTCGTCGCGGCATTGAATACGTTTGCCTATCTATCGAGTAACTAGTTCCGATCGTTTTTACGCATACCTTGTCTCTCGCGCGCTCTCCGTTCTCCGAGACATAGAGACAAAATTATTACGTCACATTTCCCCGGAACACCAAATTTCTCCGTCAAAAAGCTACTTACATTGGGTTATAGCCCCGCGAAAAAACTTCCTCAAACCCGAACACTACTTTCCGCCTATAACCACTCCATTACACTGCCTCCTAAAAACAATCACCTTATAGGAAAAAAAAGACAAACAGACTGTATATATTCCACGCGGCCAATCACCTTCAAATTTCACTCCATTCGAGCCACAATGCACTTACATACTACATCCTTCTTACATAGCCTCGGGGCAAGGCGGCGACGCCGGTCAGCTCCAGATAAGACATAAAGGCATTTCGTACGATATAGCTGTGTGCTGGTATAGCAGCTCGCGCTCTCTAAACGCCGCGGCGCACCGCGCAGGAGGTGAAAGTGCTCGACATATCGGAGAATTTCGTTTCCGTATGTAAGTATCGCTGCGCTGTCCGCCGATCGCACGCCTTTTTCTAGTCGCACACAGGAGGAAAGAGATTCGTTGCCTTGTCATATATGTGAGTAATTGCCGTGGTATCGCTCCGCGGGGGTGGATTGTATATACGGAATTGAAATGTGCTGGAGAGAGAAAGAGAGAGAGAGAGAGAGAGAGAGAGAGAGAGAGAGAGAGAGTTGCTTTGTGATTGGAGTGGTTTGGGTTGTGATGTAGTCGATTAGAATGAAAATGTGGATTTTTAATTTGTCTATTTATTGGATGTATATGGATTTGGATTTTTGAACCGGTCTGAAATGGTTTACTTATATTAAAATGTTGTGAAATTCTTGTACTTACACGTGTTTCTTTTTTAGACGAACTTGTTACGTTAATTAAAAATGTCGAAGCCATTAAGTTCATTATTATTTTAGTTGGAGTATAACTTTCGTGAAAATTATATATTTCATTTCGAGATATGATATTATTTCGACGACATTGTTAACCGTGAGAACCGGCACATCTGTTGTCAAACCGTATCTAATTCATTCACAAAAAGCGTTATATTTCTTGTATACCGCAGAACAACAATTTATATATACTACCGCGCGTAACATACAATTGCAACTTTTGCCCGGTATTTTCAAACTCCCTCTTAATTCTCACCACGTACGATGCCACAATATATTCACGCATACGCACAGAGCCACACTCAATTATCTATTACCACACACACTTCACCACACGCTTTACAACTCGCGAAACAACAGCACAATTTTCCAATAAAAATAATCATAAAAGCCTATATACAACTCTACGAAAATTACCCTTTCGCGCACGTACAGAAAAAGAAAGAACCACCTACCGCGACGAGAGAGAGAGAGAATCGCGGAGGGTAACAATAATTTCGCTGCTCGCGCAGTGTCACTGTGTAATTACACTAGATACCGCCGAGGTCTGACTCCCCCGTTCGTGCTCCGTATACAGCTTTAACGACAATGCGCGCTCCCGTATACACAGTTTTAAAAAGCCGTAATTTTAGTCCGGCCTCCTCCGTCTGAAAAATAATTACTCTCCCGTGCGAGAGAGAAAGAGCGTAGGTGTGCAGCGGAGATTATATACGTATAAGTTTAAGACGCGTTGCGTAATGTATATAACTCTCCGGGATTTTCGGCGTTTGTTTACGCAGTGGGAAAATCGCCGGCTGCCATTTCACATACAAACTGGACTACTACTCGATTTTTGTATTGGGGGTTATAGACGTTTGTTCCGCTCGAGATTTACGATGTGTGCCCGCATGAATATGTAAGAGGAGAAAATATGATAATGCGCGCGAGCCGGTTAAACCGTATTGTTCGAAATAAATAAGTATGTTTGTTGTTTACCCCGAGTAGTGGGCTAATTCTCTGAGGGGTTTGGGATTTTCGCAGGTATCAATGGTGATCACGAGAAGAAGATGGTGACGGTTTATATTTTATTTTCTATATGAACAATTTTACCTGGAAATCTAAAGTATGTAAGATGTGAGATGGGAAAGAACGAAACTCGTTGCATAAATGCGACAGAGCCACAAAAGCTTATACACACTTCACCTGAATACACCTGTGGGAAACGACGCGAAATAAGTGGGTCGCCGAATTATACAGCGCAGGTGGCTTTGACCGTGAAAGCGAAACTTTTCATGCAGTATATATCATGCCATATTATCCGCGCATATGGAGCCGGAGACTATGGCAAAACTAGAAAACGTACATAGAAACAACGATTACAATACAATAGTATAATCTCGAATACAGTATAAGGAGTTCGTTTGAATCTTGGAAGAATTTTCACGCTGCCGTTGCCTAATTCGGAATAATTCCATATATTATGACCAAAAAATACGGGCACTTACTTTATATTTTTGGCTTTTAAGCACGTATATTCATGAGATTATCTAATTGATTGCATGACACAAGATGGTTTAAGAAAAAAAGAAAGCACACGTTATTCGCAGTTTTAAAAGACTTGAACGTAAATCGAACGTTATATACCGCATTTACGGATTCAGATCGCGCGCAGCACTCGTTGAAAGTATATGCGCAAACCGCTTTGTTAAATTTCTAAAACAGCTGTTTAAACAGATAATGCCACCTCGTATGTATAACGAGAAACAAAACCTACAGATAACGCATGATTCTGTTGCTTCCTACGTCGCGCAACTCGAACCTCCCATCACCAACAACTTCAAAACCTCTAACTAATATTTAAATCAATCTTCCTGCACGCACGTAACAATTTTCGCACCAAATAAAAACCAACACACTCACACTTCCTCTTACACACCTTCTTCCTTCCTGCACTTGCCGTCACCCATCTCTGAGCCTCACCTATATATATCTCACTTGCACTCCGCTCACGTATTTGTCCGCGGCTGTCGGTCGATTTCTCGCGCGGAAGCTCAGGAGAAAGAAACCCGGCTGCCTTATGTAATTTTCTATATCTATATATCGCAGGCTTAAAAGTCGCCCGACCGCTGCTCTAGTGCGTGTTGCGCAACTCATTCTCTCTCTCGCGAACGACCGTATAAACACCACTGCGCGAGTGATCCGGATTCTGCACGGCCCTTGTACTATTGCGCCGGGGATATCGGGAGCAGTGGTGTGGTGGTTTCCCATCGGGACACGGATTTGGATTTTGTGGGTTGCTGATGATGATGTGTGGGTTGGGTGAAGGTTTGTTCATAGATAGATGTGGCGCATTTCAGAGAATGATTTATTATTGCTTTAAAGAAAAAGGGAAATTATGTGTTACAGTAGATAACTAGAAAATCTTGAAAGAAATTCACGGTAATGAATAGCTAAACTGATTACAAGTCGTTGCAGAAAATACGAAACATCGTAAAGACCGCAAAATTTGAATATTTTAAAGTAGAGTGCGCTGAATGGTGTGAAAATTTGAGGAAAATGAAATACGACGCGTTACTAAAACTTGAGTTTCAAAACGCTCGCATTGTCAGTACTATCATAATTTTTAAAATATG
>JAPYZO010001124.1:0-19561 GCA_030522905.1 Torymus flavipes | reverse complement strand
TCACGGCAAGAAAATGTAAATCTCACCGTTACGACGGCGATATCGTGATCGAGGAAATCCTTGGTCTCCCCGTCGAAGGGCGGATAGGCGAGTACCTTCCTCACCTTGTAGACATCGCCGGGCGACTGGCTTCGGCTGTTGCTGCCCACGAGGACGGTGAGGTTCAGGGTGTCGGTGTTGACGCAGTGATAGGCGGTGAGCACGTGTCGCACAGTGATAAGGGCGCCCCCGCAGTCGTGTTGGCCGTCGCGGCGCAGCGACACCATGTACGGGAACTTGCCGGGCTCGGCCTGCGCGCCGCCGTATATCCTCTTCTTCTTCCCGTAGATACCTGCGACAATGCACACCTATATATACACACACACTCGCCTGAGGATTTCTCCACGCGCGGCTGCGGCGATCGAGGCGCGATTTTACACGTTTTCGATCTGTCGCTCGCGATAAAGCAGTGTTATACACCGGCACACCGAGAGCTGCAGAACTTTGTGTCGCGGCTTATCTCGCTAGCGAGGTACTATTTGCGGGGCCTCTATATCTAATTTCATCGACTAGTTGTACACATTGTATATATTCGATCGGAGATTTATTTAGTGTAGATTATTATGCGATTATATAAATATGACGAACAATTAAACTATATGATAAAAATTATAACAAACCTGTTGCACAAAGACAAGTGAAAAATGTTATTAAAAATATAGTTTGGTATTTCATGATTATGGCCGTGACACTACTGGGTTACGTTGAATTCGGGCATGCAGACATGGTTAAACTCTGAGAAAGATTTTTCTTCGTATCAGTATTCAAATACAAGTGTACCTTTTTCATGTTCACAAGCAGACATTCCATTACACATATGTTATTTCGATTAAAGTATAATGAAAGCAAACACGAGTTCAAAAAAATCTATTATTCAATATTAACTCGAAAAGCTAAAATAAACTTGAAATAAGCGTAAGCTCTTAAAATAACTAATATTTATTTTTTCTTTTCAAGTTCAATGAACTTTATTATTATTGTAGGAAATATATCTTCTTAAATATAATTATTTGGTGAAACTTGTTTTAAAGTCATGCTTATGCTGTTATATTCAATAGAAAAATAAGCGGTTGAGTAAGATGAACTAAAAATAGAACCGAATTCAAATAATTTTATAATATCTTTTCAACTAAATATGCATTCAACTGCTGATGCAATATTTATGACGGATTTCGAATCACTGACCTTGATACGGAAGCGTAAATTAAATTTTAAGAAACACGCTCAAAGTCTCGCAGATTGCATTAATCCGATATATTCAGCCTGCAAGAAATCAGACTATAAAATTAAAATTTAACATGACGAAAAATTTTAATTTATTAAAATAAACATTGACGAAATAAGAAAAGATCTAGCGGTATAACTGGAATAATGCTAAATAGTGACTTCTTAGCACGCGTAATGTTCGTCTCAATCAAACGGATTCCGCGTGCTGGTCAGCACTAAAGAGCAGATTGCTTACCACGTTTATAAGCCAAATTAATCCGGAAAGTGATTCTACGGAGAATAATCTTCTCCGCGAGGAATTTCAGCGAAGGTATATAAGAACCAAAACGATTGGAGATGCGCAAAAACGGCGAAAAACGATAGATGATCCCTGCGGGAGCACGCAGCCTAAGCGCCTAAGCTCCGGAGCATTTTTTTCTTCTCCTCCTGCTTTTTGCCGTCGCGTCCCGTGCACCGTTTCTGCCTTTCCTCGAAGGCGCGCAAGTTAGACGCGTGCGCGCCCGCTAATAATTATTATGAGCGGTGCTTTATCCCTAATCTCGTCGTTACATCGGGTTCACTTAGCCGCAACGGTAACTCGCGTCTGCGATCGTCTTCTTTCTTTCGCTCGCTTACGCTTCTCGGCAGTCGGCGCGATGATGCTCGCTATACATATGTATGTATGCGCACTAGGCTGCTCTCGAAACTGTGACAGAGTACAGGAGCAGCAATTTTTCGCGCCCGTTTCAGACTGCTTTTTAACGCATGAAAGCGCCAGCAGGCGCGTTTAATTCCTCAAGCAGCGGCGTACGCTTAATTGGCCCGCAGGCGCTATGGGATTCTACTAACTGTATCAGGGTAGAGAAAAAGTATGGGATGATAAGAAAATTACATGAAAAAAAAAGTTTTTGTGTACTTTTAATAGTATACAATTATACATACGGTTACGTTGAAAATTCAAAACTCGATGCTTTCGAGCAAATTACTGCAGATGCTTTCGTATAATAAATTCTGATTTATTACAAATAAGAAGTTGTCTATATGAAAACAAAATTTGAACAAGATAACTGTTTTACAGGTGACCGATAATAATTATTTTTGTTTAAAATAACAGTATGGAAAGTAATTATTTTGTAGGCCCTTTTCAAACAATCTTTTTAATATTTTCTGAAAAAAAAAAGAAATTGCAACACAGATCATGAATATGAGATGCAAATAATACTTCACTCTTTGCATAAATGATTTCCTGCATAGGAGGGTCCCTAGAGTGTTAATTACGAATATTATTTAATTATAGTGCCTTTTTATCGGACAATCTTGTTCAACAGATGTTGGATAAGGCGGGGAACAATGTATTGAAAATTATTAACCCATAAACTTTGATGACCAGTCGAGCGTTATTAAAAACTGTTCTCACGTTAAACTATACACGCGCAAACTCCTCGAAAGCAGGCTAATCTAGAATTAATGCACTCCGATAAGTAAGAAGCTGGGCTCTTCACAACCTCGCAATACATCTCTCTGTATGGCATACCATCGCGGTAACGCACCGCTATATAGGCAGAATCCCTAGATAAACATAAATTCTCATATGTATATGCGCATGTATCGAAATATACACACAAAAGTAAAGGGTTGCACGGTTCTCTCTGTCTCTTTATACTCAGGCGCGCGCGTGCGCGCGCAGGCTTAACGCCGATCTTAATTGCAGCCGTATGCAAATACATCCGGCGCGTGTGCGAATCCTCATGGACCTCGCGCGCGCGTGCAGCAATTATCGCGCACGCGCGTATTTGCGCTTCTCTTCTCCATTCATCGTCTACCCGCGCGTGCGCGGCCTTTAATGATCCCGCGTATACTTTCGGAAGGCCGCGGAATTTTATCAGCGCATCTTATCGCTCGTTGCGTTTTCTAATTAAAGGCAATTTCGCGCGCGCCGAGCCGCCGCATTGATGCAGCTGCTAAGTGCGATGAGATTCGCCGCGTAGTAGACCGAACAAAGGGTCGTATGATCAATCGTCTCGCTGCAGTAGCTGCGATTGTCTGTGTTTGACCGAGAGAGCGGATGGCCGGTTGTTGTAAAAAACGGAGAAGAGAGCCGTGTAAAGAGTAATTAAACGAACATTGTTCAATCTTGATTATTGGTATTTCGTTTCAGAGAACATTGCTCACCTTGACACACATTTCATCTGCGGCCGTATACTCAAAACATTTACATAATGACTGTAAAACATGTTTTACTTGTATCGGCATGTTATCTGCGCGATGCAGAACCAAGTAATTCTACAATTAGCTGAAAAAAAAAAATCAACAATTTAGCTTAATTATGACAGTGTCTCGAGTGCCAGCTTGATTGAATGACATGTCGGTTAATGAAAAGAAGTGGTGTGAAATTTCACACAGAAGTAAACACACAGCAGGAAGAAAGTATAGCGCATTCCACGCGGCGCTGCGAACAAAAAGCGGTAGAATCCTCGCGGCGTGCGCGCGGTAATGGATCACAAGAGATATACAAGGACGCGACGAGTAGAAGAAAAGAAACGCGCAGGAGCTGGCGCCCGAGGCGCGTGCGGTATAGCGCAAAAACGCGTACTTATTTGACAGCAGCGCGAGACAAGTGCGCGCAATTGAGGAAAATTGATTCGTTAACAAAGTGCCAAGCGATTTTTCTCCGTCGCCGCGCAAGTATATCTAATACTGCGGTCGGAAAAAAACTCTTCCTGCGGGACGGACGTTGGCCAAGTGAACGGATGGGCGGACGGATGTTCGCGGTAATTAATTTCTTAAATGAAAAAGGGGAAAAGGAAAAGTTGAGAAATAAAGAGGTAGTTTCACTTTGGTGGGGAATGCACGATATGTGCGTGTATGATTTTAAACTGACTTATTGATAAGGCTAATAATGACTGTTGAGTGTAATGTTATTGGGAAACTACTTCTTTTTATTTTTTGATTGTTCAAAGCAGTTTAAAGAAATAGGAATATGTTAATAACCTGATGTGTCCTAATTATTACATATCCAGTAATATTTAGCTTATTTTTCTGTCATAACATTAAAACTAAAAGGCGATGTTTTGACAATTTTTTAAGACATTGAAAAAAATTTTTCAGATAAAAATTTTTTAAACATTTTAAGATCAACTAAATGAATAAGTGAACTCAATAATCTTTAAACGAATATTTTTTGTTTATATCAATCTATTTCTAATCTATTAAATATAGTCAAACAATGACTAAAAATCGTTTTTTCCTACTAATTAAATACCTTAATTAACCATTATATCATATAGATTTACTACACAAGCCGCAATCCCTTAGTAATCCATAATGTTTCAAATTGCAACAGATAAATTAGAATTTTACTGGAACTTGGATATATTATTAACCAGTTATGAAAACGCTAAGATTACTTGTTTCAAAACAGATTTATCGGATGTATCAATAACAACTATACGGTATTTTTTTCTATGATAAAGTATAATATCACTTACTCCACTAGAGTGTTTATCATTTTATAATTTTAAAAATTAGTATTTTCTAAATTACGTCCAAGCGGTGGACTATTTATTCCAGTAATCGCAATCATACGTTACTGTTGTTTTTGATTTTATCAATAATTCAGTGGAAGACTATTCACGACTATTCACGTTTCAGGGAAATCTTCCGTGATGTAGGTGTCCAAGTAGTAACGAAATATTGAGTAACCTACGATGCAGTTTAACTGAAATCGCACTATCGCAGTGTTATTTTAACTCATATAACTACGTGCTTAGAAATAACTTTCTGTTATTAAATCTGCTTTATAGATTTCATTTGTTTATATCCATGAACACACAATAAAATTTTGAAATTGAATGTTCAAGAACATTCTTATTACATTTCAGAGCAGTACATTGTAAAGAATCGTTGCTATAACTTTATAATAATATTATATCCATTCGAGATTATTTTATATTGAATTAATATCAATGATATTCAAATGATATATAAAATAATTTGCGTTGTTTGGTCTTATTATGCAATAGTTTATTTTCATAATTGTATTAAAGTAATTCGATGAAATCAGTATAACTAAAAAATATAAAAACCTGAATTTCTCTAGAGATATGAACTTGTGATAAGATAAAACATTTTTTATTAAGTATCAGCCTTCAATTGACTATATAAAATCGGAAACTCAGTTACTAAAGTACATTTCAACCATGTCGAAAGTACTACTATTAAGTGTCGCCATCTTAATATCACAATGTATCGTACACGCAGAAGAAAAGGGACCACAAAAATGGTGGGAAAACAGTATTATTTATCAAGTGTATCCGCGTAGTTTCAAGGACAGTAACGGCGATGGAATTGGTGACCTTAACGGTATAGCAAGTAAACTTGAACATATCCGTGATGCTGGGGCTAAGGCTTTATGGCTTTCGCCAATATACTCTAGTCCACAAGTAGATTTTGGCTATGACATATCCAATTTTACTGATGTCGATCCAAATTATGGGACGCTCAAGGATTTCGACAACCTCGTTGCTAAGGCCAAAGCATTAGGTTTAAAGGTTCTGTTGGATTTAGTACCAAACCACAGTTCGGATCAACACGAATGGTTTAAGAAAAGTGTGAAACGTATTAAACCCTACGACAACTTCTATGTTTGGAAGGATGGAAGAGTAGGACCTAACGGTAAAAGATTGCCACCCAACAACTGGATTTCTATTTTTACGGGACCTGCATGGACTTGGAACGAAGAACGTAAACAATATTATTATCACCAATTTGTTAGCGCTCAGCCAGATTTGAATTATCGCGATCCCATTCTTCGCAAAGAAATGGAGAACGTCCTGACATTCTGGTTAGACAGAGGTGTCGACGGTTTCCGCATCGATGCCATAATCCATTTGTTTGAAGATGCGCTTTTGCGTGACGAACCGCGTTCTAACAGACCTGGAGTTTTACCAGATGACTATGATTACCTTATACATTTATACACGAAGGACCAGGATGAAATTTACAATTTGACTAGTAGCTGGCGTCAACTGATGGATAAACACTCCGAAACTCATAAATCGGATAAAAAATATGCGATCGTGGAGGCAGGATCACCGCTTCCTTTGATGATGAAGTACTACACAGTTGGCGTGGATCCCTTCAACTTCATGTTCATAGCTGCTTTGAACAACAACTCGCGAGCTTCAGATTACGTACGTGAAATTCGAACATGGGTGGACAACATACCTATTGGTAACAGCGCCAACTGGGTCATCGGAAACCATGACAACAGAAGAGTGGCCTCGAGATTTGGTTACAACAGCAATAGGGCAGATCAATTATCAATGCTGGCCACTATCTTACCAGGAATAACAGTCATTTACAACGGGGATGAGATCGGTATGATAGATCGGCCCATGACCTTTGAGGAAACGGTTGACCCAGCGGGTTGCAATGCAGGAAGGGACAGGTATGAGGCAAAATCACGAGATCCCGCGAGAACTCCTTTCCAGTGGGACAATACAACGAGCGCTGGTTTTTCGACGAGTCCGAACACGTGGTTACCAATTCACCAAAATTACAAGACTCTTAACTTAGCTGCTGAGAAAGTTGCTGCCACCTCTCATTTCAAAGTCTTCCAGAAACTTGCAAAGCTTAAAAACTCTTTGACTGTCAGCACCGGCCAGCTCGAGATAAGTACAGATAAAAATAATACTGTCCTTGGAGTTGTCAGAAGATTACCTCATTATGCGCCCGTCGTACTGTTAATTAATATTTCCGAAAAGGCCGTCAAATTAGATCTTAGGCCTTGGTTGCATGTACCTGATTCAATGCGTATCCACGCGGCAAGTGTAAAATCGGGATTAAAAGAGCAAAATGTTAAGACTGGTGAGATTTTGCTTCCTGGTGCAGCTTCCATAGTTTTAGGAGGAGAGACTGTAATGTGATGTAATACTTTGTAAGTTGTTAAAGTTAATTTAAAATATATTATGTAAAAAAGAAATAAAGAAGCATTCCTTACAACATTTACCTGAACACTTACTTATTTAAACGCCAAAAACCTAAAAAATCCTTGACATATTGTGCTCCCTATCAATTACTATATAAAATAATTCATAAAATAAATTTATTTTTTATGTTGAATTATATTTTGAAAATTTATTATTAAAATGGTTAATCTTTATGATTAATTTGATAATGATTCTACTTGAACATTCTTAAATTAACAATCTTTCTCAAATGTCATCTTATTATAGTTAAAAAATGGAAATTTACCACTATTATTCGTTAATTTTAATTTTTCTAAGAATTGTTTTTTAAGAATGTTTTTTTAAAAGCTTTCGTTTTCATGGAACATTGTTTATCGCTACATATTGCGCAATATTGTTTACCACTAGAAAAGAAAATATCTACTGTCCGACATTTGTTATCGAGATTACAGACTTTTATAACCTTTCTGGGAACTTTTACGTTTCGAGGTTTCTGATTTTTCTATTATCCACACAATGATAAACAAAACACTCAAAACTGCTAAGTCTTTGTGATTGTATCTTTACTTTTTTCAAGATAAAATACAATTTTTTAATATTGTTTGTTATTTTACTGTGTGATAAGAGGTATACATACTATTTAATTTGTACTTATGAAAATTTACACTAAATTTGGCTTCTCTTCTTAAAATATTTAGTTCCCCTTGAAATAAAAATAAAACTATTAAAATAAACAATTTATAAATATGTTTTTAAATATTAAGTGCGAAGTAAGGGAATTTAACATAATGTCACTCGACAAATCTACATATTAACATATATTTGACACATACATCTATTTAATTTATACAAATACCTAATACTACGCTTTTTACGTGTACCGCCCTGTAAGCTAAAAGATTTCAAGTATATCTAGGAAGGAATTACAGTTTTGCATTTTTCTAAAGCGATCCATGCGCTGTTCATTAAACTTTTGCCTCCCAGTCAAAAATAATAAATCTCGGAGAAACTCCTCCTTCTGATACGCAACCCCGAGAATTGCACTTCTCACACAAAGCAGGTATGTGGTAATGAGTAGTGATAGCAGATCGTACATCACCGGAATCACTGGATGCGCGTTCCACGATTTTCTAATCGCTATACGCAGCAGCACGCTAAAAGTCCATTCCGAGCTGCAGACACGCGCGCGCGAGAAACTGCGTATATAGCAGATCGACCGATCTAATTAATATTCCACGATACCGCGCAAGCCTCGGACCGAGCGTTGTCCGCGCAGCTGTTCCTCCTAACGATCGGTTATTCTGGAGAGAAGAGTCTGATAACCGCCACAAGTGAAAAGAGATTACGTGCGCGCTCACGCACGCCGCACAATTACAGAAATCGACGCGCGATGCCGAGCGCCAATGTTTACATTTACCCCTTTTCCCGGCACGCTAAAAATGCTCTGCGTACGCACACACGTGTGGTTGCCATTAAAACGCAATAAAACAGCGACGCGCGCGCGCAGATAATTGAGGTTTTAGTGGCTGTTGCGTCGCGGATGTGGCGATTAGCGGCGCGGCGGCAAATCGACAAGCTCGAGGACACGCGCTGAACTTTATGCGTCGTAAAAGTCCTGCGACTACAAGAGCGCCGTGGTTTTCGCAATTACAGTATCAATTGATTACAAGATAAGCTCAATCTTAATAATATTTAACAGCGCTTCCTATCGTTCCTTGCTTATGGCTTGTGTAGATTTCTTCGTGTTTCACTAGGTTGCTAAAGATTTTTTCTGATTTTAATCACTTTTAAATCACATGTGTAATTGAACATTAACATTACGGTAGTCAAAATTGAAATTAATGAGTATATTAAAGGAATGTCGGTCAATCGCGTGTTACCCGAAGATGATTAATTCTCTAAAAATTAAAGCGCATTTATTGGTCTTTTAAATTTGAGATGAAATTAAAGTCTAATTGATGATTGAATGTTTATAATGATGTGTATTCATAAAGTTAATTTGCGTACAAAAATAAAGTAATAGTTATAAAGTTTGAAAACCCGTTATATTCAGCAATACATCTTCTCTGTCTTCCATTGTTTATGTGTATCTGACGAAAATCACGTAAGCTAGGATATATTCCGCAATCGATCGTGAATTACCAGGCGCGATCGTCCCGAAACTGTACTCCAAAAACGGAATTCTTCCTGGAACAGTTTATTCTAGCGGATGCCGATGAGCGGAATAAACGCGGTAATGGGCTAGTAGTGGCTCCGGCCCTTAATGCAGCGCGATTCATAACCCTTTTCAGGCGCAATAAGCGGGACGAATCGATACACACCGAACGCTGAGAGTTCTTCACACACAGCACACATACGCGTGTGCAAACCGTGGCCGATTCTAATCGGGATAATGCAGCCTGAATAATTCTTCTCCCTCTCCTTTCTCTCTATGTTTCTCCCTCGCTGTCCGTGCGTAATGCGTATTTGCGGCGATATCGCCGAAGCATCTTCGCGGGCGCGCATAACGGTTGCCGCAATGCATATCCGCCCGCCGGCCCGCTGAATTATGAAATCGGATGCTCCGCGCGTGCACCACGAGATAATGATAATAATAAGGCAAGCCGTGTGCGCGCGAGGCTGGGATCGCACTTTTGTCGATGCACGCGCGCAACGCCGAGGCGACGCGAAACTGCGCGAATTTCATAGCGGTTTTCATATACAGCTCGATTTTCCACCTTCGCGGAAGAGCGAAAATTCTCAGAGGTGCATGGCATCAGGCGTGTAACGAAATCGACTCATCAGTTATAGGTATTATACAAGCGCAAAGATTAAGATTCACTTAGCTGTGAACAGGTGATTAGAAAAGCGCAAGTATGTGTTTGCGTTTAGCGTTTGAAAAATGGAACTGGAAAAGGTTCACAGAGCTATATGAGTGTTTTTGTGCAACGGTGCGTATAATTGCTAATGAATTAGCGGATAATCTGAAAATATAATTCCTCATACTTATCACGGATACTACTAATTAACAGATATGTATACTTTGCGAACTATCATTTAAAATATTTGTTATTCATAATGTTTACTTCCTGCTTGATTTAAAGTAGGTATACACGGAGAAAAATTGTCTAGGATAAATTACTATATTCCGTGGTAACCGTGGGAGAGACTCAAATTTCCATGAAAGTTACTACAATTTATAGTAAAAATTGCTGTTTTTAAATAGTAAAAGAATAATAGCAATTCTTATACTATAAATTGTAGTAAATGAGTCTGCCCCACAGTTATTATCGAATATAGTAATTTTTCTTACGTTTATCGTAATTTTTTTTGAGAAAATTTCTACACTAAATAGTTTCTACTCCAAATAGTTTGAATATATTTTATACAGAATTGAATAAACTGTATGACATTTCTTTCTAAGCTTTATTGTGAAATATTAAAGTTATTACATAAAATAACATCAACCAACTGTTTCTTTTGTTTTTCCTAAAGATTCTACTAAACATTGCATCGTTAAAAAAAACTGGATTGTTATATCCGCCAGCCAACTACTTGTCGCTCTCATTTTCCTTCCCTCGCCGCACTCATTTCCCAATTTTCCGAACCCGCGACCACGCGACTCGGAAGTAAAGGCAAACGAACGAACAACACGACTGGACGCAGGGCGCAATTTCACAGCCGCGAGCGCGCGTGTCACAATTAGCGCGCAACTCGGCGGGCACGCAGCTCGGTACAATCAGGCGTGCGGTCCGAAAGAAAGAGAGCCCGCCGCCGCGTTGGTAAAAATAAATAATAATAATCGCCGGCGGAGAAGCGGAAGATGTGGAAGCGGAGATTTATCGTCATTAACGGGAGCTTTATATACACGCGCGCTGCTGCTCTTCGCGGTACTACTCCCGTGGCCGAGCGCGTCCGTTCCATTTCTCGAGGGTGCGCCCCGCCTGACTTTCTGTTATACAAGTTGTGTGTATATATATATATGGGTTTCCGTGCGTCGGCCGAGAGATGTAATTACAGACGGGAATATGTCATCTGGCCGAGTGCGGGTATATTAATGGCTTGAAAAAATACTGATATCTCGGGTAACGCAAATATTTCTCGACGTCTCGTCGTACTATACATCTTCTTTTTCTTGAGCTTTGCTAATTTGCGAAAATTGTCGCACTTTAAGGTCTCAGTGAGATATCGCATTGGGTGAAGCAATTAACTCGTAGCTAGTTTTATTTTACGATTATATTATTTGCGAAAATCACACTTACATGTAGATTTTAATGTTTTATACATTGAATGGAGTTTTACTATATATTTTTTTCTAAGGAATACGCTAGTAAATCGTATTAATGATTATACTGACAATCGGGGCACATATCAAGCGTCAAAATGAAAGGAATAAAACGTCTTTATGCAAATATTGATCTTATTATTCAAAATAGCAGTTTATGTATAGTGCGCTCGAGGGCAAAAATTTCCTACGGAATTTGTTTACCAAGCAATTCCTCTAAATTATTAGACATTTGTAGTTCAATCGTTTGCTATGTATTTGGATCTATTTGGAGATGGATAGAGGTTGAAATAGCATTCCCATGACTACACGTACTGGTGTATAAAAACTATGCCACGATATAACCCGAAGCGGATTTTAATGTAAACGATCATGCAGTTCATTTTAAATTCAAAGGATTCACGGTCTCAAGTAAATCGACAAAAGTGCAGAAAGTAGCACTCACGTTGCAGAATTTATTTCATGCAAAAATATACATCCATAGAATGTAATTTTGACATCTGCAACTGTACTTGTTTAGTTTCAGGTCATCGTTTGGATAAGCATTTTCAAAAATGATTATTTTACGTCACGAGAGATAACAGCTTTATCATTTTGTCCATTATTATTCATAGTTAATATATATCAGCTAAATTACTTACTTATGGTAATACTTTAGCAAATTTTAAAACCATATATTTGTTGCATTTATTTTCTAATCCTAATTTTCTATCATCCTAATCTCATTTTCTAATAGAAATAAATAAAAAAAAAAACAAATATTAAAAACACAAACGATAATTCATAAATAGCTAAGTAAATAAAAAATATCTACAATAATTATTTCATATCGTTTTGATTCTTCATTCATATCGGTCTTAATAAGCCACGAAGGTGTACATTGCCACAGTATCATTACCATCAACAGAATCTAGAAACCAGTATTTTAAGTGGGTTTATCAGATTAGCAATCCTTCGCTTTACTACGAAAGTCCCAACGCAACCGTAATCTCAACAGTAAACAATTTATTTACTATTTTGACCATTTGAATGAAACTATAAGAATAAATTGATTTTAATATCTTTTAATATGACTTAATCGCTCTCTGTACGTAAAAGATAAAACGGAAAATCAGAAAAAAATTTATAATTTTATTTCGGGCCTTTCATCAACACTCTACAAAATGAATGTTCGATACAGCACAAAGTGGAAATGATATTCTATATAGCGTGCGGGTAACTTCATCTAGTTTCCCGTTTAAAAACATCGCATGCGAGTGGACATTCCACAGCAGGCGGCCGACACAACAATGGACACGAAAAGAGTGCAGACCGGTAGAGCACGAGTAATTCCGGTATATGCATTACAGTACTACCAATTTCCAAACGTTCACGAGGATTTAGCGGCGCGGATGACAATGAAAGTATAACCGAAAGGAATAACCGGTGGCTCATAGGAGCGCGGCGGCGATCCTTATTAACTCTTATCAGAAGCGCCGCGAAGCACGGCGAAGGAGGGTTACGTCAGACAATCAGCACGTCGGCAGGGACACTTCCGTCGTTGCAATTTACCCGCATTCAATTGCTCACGTATAGCTACGCACACGCGAGAGGCGGAAAAAGAAGCGAGCGGTATGGACGAAGAGAGAGGGACGGGGACCGCTATATGAAAGCGAACACGTGTAAGGTCTCCTTCGTGGACATCCACCGGGGATAAGGAGGGAGGGAGAGAGAGAAGAGAAGCGCCACAACGTGACTCACGACCTCGAGCTCTGGCGGCAGCGCCTCCCTCGGGGGCATTTTTATCCTTGGGCCAACTAACGTCCACGGGAGTAGCCTCTCCTCATGAGGACGGCCGAGTGCGGCGGTGGCTGCTGCGGCAGCGGCGGCGGCGGCGGTAAGTAGTACCGGCCCGCGAGATATGCATCTCCACGATTAGAGGCTGCTCCCGGGCGCGGACTCTCGTTTGCTGCTTAGACATCGGCGCCCCGAGCCTCCATTCTCCTCTCTCTCTCTCTCGGTGCACACAGAAGCTCCTGCGGTCGGCGCGCGACTTTGTTACGGGGTGCGAGAGACGCGACTGCTCCTCGCCAGGGAGAAGGATAATGATGGCCGCCGCCGCCGCCGCTGCGGAGAATGGAGGAGGGAGTGTACCGATAATTGAAACCTCCGATCGACAATCGCAGGAAGTCTGCCAGTCCTGCGCGCGCACCGCACGATAAGTCGCCGCAAGGATTTAGACGACGCGCGCGCGCTCTCGGCCGATTAACAAATCGGTTAATGAGACGAGCGAGTCCGCCAGCCGTTGAAATACTCAACTCTAATTGAAGACGGGGAATAATTAATGGCGAAGATAGGGATCGATGCGGGTATTATAGCTATTGCGGAATTCGCGCGATTGTTGGGACTTTGCCGAGGTACGCACATTATAAGCTTGGTTTACTATAGGGGTGAGAGTAACTTTAATTTGAAGGGAAAGAGAGTTGGATGAACGAAAATGACTTATGATGTTATGCGTTCGATGTCAGATAGATGAATGGTAATATTTATAAAATAGATTTGGAATCATGAGCAAGTTACTTCGGAAGCAATCTGGCAAGGTTGGCATTAAGTATTCTCCTGCATTCGATTGCTGAAAAGGCAGTTTATTGTTGTATTTGAATCAAAGTTTTTGTGCTATAAAAGGATGATGAACATATTATATGAAACGAGTTTAGTGTTTAGGGATTGTAATTTTGGAACTGAAGAAAAAATTGTAAATAATTTTTGTAAAATAAGTAGTAAACTTGTGATTTCATTCGACATTCAGTAGACAAAATTGAAAAAAATGCTTCTTTTTATGTTTTTTTTTATATTTATGTATAATACCTTTGTTTAAATGCAATTGTTTTTATAGAATCTTGATGGCCACATTGATTTTACAGATTTTCCTAATATTTTATCTGAGAATACATCATATAGATGAATAAGATATGGGCGCACATTATTAATCTTTTTTCTTGATGTGTAAACAATGCCAAGTTTATCTATATCCTTTAATTATTATTAATTTAAACAAATAAATTTTACTATGTTATTCATAAAATGAATGCAATGTATACAACTTTTATGTATATTTTAGTGAACTAGTAAAAACAGGTTGCCTGTGGTACTTGTCTTTTACTACTCGCAACTTTACCCATAAAACGATTCGTCTTGCGGGCCCAGCTGCTACTACTTAAAGAAACGTATATATTTGTTTTCGCATGGTGTTCGCTTTCTACATATTTTTATTATTATCGTATTCCTGAATTCCGCAAATTTTTGTGCGCGTTAATAAGAGCACTCATTGCGCTCATTAAAATTAAAGAAGGAAAAAGAAAAAAGTACAAAAATAATAATTGCTTTTTGAAAACTAGACTCTGATAAATGACGTCGGCGGCAACGCGTGCGAGCTCAATTTTCACTATTTACTATGCCACGTAATGATTAATTACGTTTACTTAACCTGCATTTAACTTAGCAGTTTTTTCCTTCTTCCGTCCGGACAATTACGTAAATTGCAGCTAATTACGAGCCATTTTCAGAATTTAGCTGATTCGTCTCAAGTTCACACATGCTACTTCAAATCCTCTTTCTCCTAATGACCATAGCACGCCTGCGTACGCGCGCGGCGCAACAAAAGGAGACAGCGCAATGACGTATTACAAACTCGTAAATATACCATTGTGTTATATCGGCAAACAAAACAAAGTGTGCCGCGAGTAGTCGGCTCGCTTTCAAGGATAGAGAGAGAGAGAGACGGAGTCACGAGAAAGATCTTTCAGTCATAGTATTTATTAAGCGGCCTGCCGGCATAATTAGAAGCTCCAGAAAGATACATCGTCGCGGCGTTAGTAAAATACCCGGCGCATAAATAACTTCGGGATCGAGCAGCTCGCGCTCGCGCTCCGCCGTCTATTAAAGATCTTTCTCTTTCTCTCGCGCCAATAGTAGCAGTTAGCAGCACACGCACGCCAGTCTCGTCGGGCATCGATAAAACATCTTTATTCGCCATTCTCCGTGTGGCGCGCATAAAGGATCCGCGCAGCCGGATGGAAGATACAGCAGCAGCGAATCGAATATACATAGAAGGCGAGGAGCGCTTTTCCAAAGCACTCAGCCGTGTTTCTAGCCGCGGCGCATATGCAGCTTCTAAATAAGAGCTCCACTAAAGCTCTACCACTTGGTGGCTGCAGCGCTGCTCGTATGCGCCGCGGGGAGTGTAAAATCCCGAGAGCGAGGGAGAGGTTTTGCTCATAGGCGAGAGCGACGCGACCTCAAGTGGGGCGCAGTAGCTCTCTGACGCATCGCTGACTCGAGAGAGAGAAGCACCGAAACAGGAGCGAGCTAAATAGGAAGAGGAAGGAAGGTTTCTGTACACAGCCTATACCTATAGACGGAAAAAAGGGCCAGTCGGAGAAACGCCGAGGAGGAATGCGTGCGCGCGCCGCTCTGGATTTGCATATTTTGTACAGGGAGTAGGGAAAAAATACGCGACCGACTGCCTTTTCGAGCTGAGATGCTCTCTTTCGGCAGCGTTTTTCCACTCTAATTGCGCTTCTTAGACGCATTCTTTCGACACGTAGCTAAATATTGTATTTCCCTACAAGTATATACAAATTGCTTCAAACTAGGGTGTATTTACGTTAAGGCTTTTCTCGGGGGCTAATGACTCGGACTGCCAGCTTTGCGTTTAGCATTTTCCATGAAATACTTTTGCTTTTAAAATAAACTCTAGGCGTGCGTACAATGTTAGCGGAAGGGTTTTCTGAAGAATGGCTTGTTAAATGAAGTACGAAAAAAGTCTCAGAGTTTCTATAACAAACATTTGTTAATTGACAAAAACGAATAGATGTCTAATTTCAACTTTCGTTGCAGATTTGTAAAGTTATTCACAGAAGTATGAAAAATTCTTTTGTATTTATCAAAATTACATATTGTTTATTAAAAAACGCTAGGTGGAACGATGTTTTGTGAACCGTCATAATAAACGTCCGTACCTATAAATCAAATTCACTCCACTTATTAATATTTATAGACATACCGCTTCATTGTGTATCGAGAATTCCACCTATAACACTCTAAACTTTTCTTTGGAATAACGGAGCTATTTTTGTACTCTTTTTGCGCTAGAACTGAATATTATGGTTAAAAAGCTGCATTTTCAAGGCTGATCATACCTAGGCATCCTCTTTATACCCTAGTTTTCTTTGGTCACGTAACGGTTGATTTTATTTCACTTTGTCTGGCAAGAAAGCGTAATGTAATACCAAGCACACACTGCACATATCAATATATCGATAGCCCGAAACAATTATCACTAACCGCCATCCGAATAATCAAATGATATTTATTTGCAATTTTCTTATTAACGGCAGATTTCATTATACTCTTATTTGAAGAAATTTATATATTTTTGCAGTCGACATAATTTAGCACACTTATACGCTAGCGCAATTAGTAACATCAGGTGGTCATCCCTCTCGCGGGTTTAAAGAGGCCAGTTTCCGTAATTAATCGGTAATTAACGTCTCTCACGGGGCACTTGTGTATAGCAAAAAGGAGCAGGCAAAATTACGCACGCACACACATACATATACATTTCTCCGGCTCGGCTGTAAAAAGGTGTGTGCAGAGGCGCCTGGGCCTTGCTCACCTTCGAGTGCGAGGACTTTTTGCCAATTTAATAGCCGTATCCTACGTTCTTAGTGATAATCAATCCTTTTGAACAGCTCTCTCTCTCTCCCTCGCGCGCTCTTTTTCCCGGCCGACTTTATGAGAGTAATAACCTCGCACTTTTTGCCTTCGCACGTATCCCTGTGTACTGTTATACAATATAACCGCGCTGCTTTGCGTTTGTTTTTGATTCATTTTTATCAAGTCTCGCGCGCGCGCGCAATGAAGAAACCCTGCTTGGCTTCTTCCGCCATATATATACATGCACATCACACGTGTGGAAACGAGAACCACCGCGCGGAAATAAGAAGACGTCGAGTCGTTCCGTATTATTCCAACAAACCGTAAAGGGAGAGCGATTTTCGCGAGATGATTTTATGCGCTGCACTGTGTGTATGATAGATCGTCTCGTTGTTTCTGCGAGGGAAGCGGCTTTCTTCACTTGCACATGCAAATGACGACGACTTTTTCTCTCTCGGAGGCTGCCGCGCGCCTCCTACTCTCGTCCCGCGCTTTTTGCGCGCACGCAGACCCTTCCGCGAGGAGCAATTTGCAAATGATCACGATAACGAGGAAGTCCTCTCTTAGTTATCGCGGCGATCACCCCCCCTCCCCTTCCTTCCCCGTAAAAAGCGAAATTATGATTCGATATCACTCGCGCCTTTGTTTCTCCCTGAAATTGCTTTATTTATCCGTCGCCGTGCTTTTATTCCGGCCGCCGCTCGCGCAAGCGCGCGTTCGTATCCAGCCGCGCGCGGCGATCCTATCGATGTAATTTATTATGTAATGTTATTATTAGACTGTAATGCATTACGCTGATGCGATCTGCGCGCCCAGCTTTTAAATGACTCGCGCTATTCGCCCCGCTAAATCAGAGCCGCGCGGCTGCTAATAATGGTATTTGTTTATTATAATATATTTACGATTTTTTGCCTCTTTCCTCGCACAAAATATGCAAATTAAATATTATAATCATACGTTTCTCGCGGCATTGAGTATATATAGATATCGATCTGAGAAAAAGTACTCTAATATGTCACTGTAAGTATCTCGACGGTCGTACATATAATCGTGTCTTTAATCACGTACTGTAAAGTGACACGATATCAATCTCCCCTAATATCGAGTGACTCGTTTAACAACCTAAATACCCAACGAAACGTCGATAATCGCGCTTGTACACAAGATGCGGGCATAATTTATGCAAAATTTTAATAAATACGTTGGTGAAAAAGGCCAGGCGAATCGCTGCAAGTGGGGCGATGGCCCAATCAAGCCGGTGGATTAATAAGTCCTTCCCTTGAATATATATCGATCCGTTTCCCGCCTCGATCACTTTCCCGCCGCGCCCGGCTTTACATATAATCACCCAGTGCTTAGCTCGCTCGCTCGCTCGCGCGCGTGCGACTCATCATCGCCGATTGATTTCCCGCTCGCGATAACCGAGCCCTCTCCCCTACCTCGCCATTCTCTCTCCTTTCTACCTCTTTAATAGACCGTTCAGCCTTTTTCTCTCCTCGTTGTCGCCCACGTGAAAGCCTGATGGACGATCGCGAGGGGCGATTACGCCGCGCCAGCGTAGTCCTGGCGGCCCGGGGACCCCCGTAATCAGCGCGCGCCCTGCGCCAAGACTAATAATAAAGCAAGAGCGTGAGCGAGCGCAGAGAGAACGTGTAATGAACTCGCGCGCGTGTGCGTGTGCATGTGCGAGAGACCGTGACGTCACTCCACTCTTTGCGATGCTCTCTTTTCATTCCAGAGCGGCGCGCGCACGCGCGCACCGAACGCGATATCGCAATCGGTTTTTCGCGATCCGTTAGATTCATCGCGGCTGCGGCGGCTGTATAGCTACAGGCTTGCCTTGTATATATAGAGAGAGAGACGCTCTTGTGTATATCGGTGTATGTACATAGGCGAGCTCCCGGGGTATCGGTGCAACTGCTGCTGCCGCCGAGGCTGCGTGTAATTGAGAGGCCTTCGATTATTGCGTGAACTAATGTTTGCTCGAGATAGCAGCGCTGACTAATTTGAGATTTATTGTCCGGTACTTGCGGTTACAAACGTGGGAAAATATATTGGATTCTTCCTGTCTGACAGCTCAACAATCCGAAATGACATTTTTGCCTCCTTTGAAGATGCGCTGTGATGGTGTAAGACGTATGTCAGAAAAATTTTCATCATCTCTAGAGACCTATATTTGATATAAATAATGTGTTTACCGCTACATGTGTGTGTGTGTGTGTCTCTGTGTGGGAATGTGTACTCATTCATATCTTAGGATCTACAAATCTGATTGTGACCGGTATGGATTCAATTAATTGGTCTTGTTTCCCTAATTTTGGAGAAAAAATATTTTTGTTAAATTTTGTACAATATGAATTATACACTGAAATAATTTATTAAAATG